>SKCR01042526.1:0-53275 GCA_019454045.1 Zanthoxylum bungeanum
CGACCTTCTGTATTTTAATCTATCTTTAGCGTCGATTGAGTATTCGACGCTAATTGTTTCCATTTTTAGCGCGTCGAAACCGTTTTTTCGACGCTACAATGTTGCCGTTTTTAGCGTCCAAAATGTTTGTTCGACGACTATATATAAAAAATTAGCGTCGGATTTAATTTAGACGCGAAAGAATCAAGGATCTGTCGGTGGAAGCTTCATAACTCTTTAGCGTCGAACAATTTTCGACGCTAAAAGTATTATTTTTGGCGTCGAATATTCAAATTCGACTCTAATTGTTGCCGTTTTTAGCGTCGAATTTAATTTAGACGCGAAAGAGTCAAGGATTTGCCGGTGGAAACTTCATACACCTTTAGCGACGATATATGTTCGACGCTATAATTATTTTTTTTTTGGCGTCGATTACGTGTTTCGACGCTAAAAGTGTAATATTTGGCACCAAAAATTATTGCAATAATATAATTATTTAGCGTCGAATATTTTTCGACGCTAAAGTTCTGTTTTTAGCGTCGAAATATAGTTTCGACGCTAAAACATTAATATTCTGCGTCGAAGTTTTATTCCGTCGCTAAAAATATTACATATAGCGTCGAATATCAGTTTCGACGCTAAAACTAACTTTTAGCGTCGCATAATGTTTCGACGCTAAATATTTGGAAGCTAAAAGCCATAATTCTTGTAGTGATTTTATGTGGATTATGGAGTTCGTTAATTTTAATAAGGTGAGTTTTTATTTATAAAATTTGATATTAGAAAAATTAAAAGGTGTGTGATAATTTACTCATATATTTTATGGTCATTACACTATGACATAACACTTTAATAATAAAATTCATAAAAACATATATCTGTTTTGAACTTAAATTACTTTAATACAAATTTATCTAACAATTAGCTGTATTTTGTAAATCCTTTTAAATACAAAAAAAAAAAAAAAAACTAAATAAAAAATTGAAAAATTAATACAAATTACACCAAGGAAGCTGAAATTTATTATTATTTTTTTAAATCAATAAAAGTCTATATTTTTATAAACTCTTCTAGACTCACAAAACTCAAGCCACCACCATCAATAAATAATATGAAAAAAAACTTTATATTTGTTTAAATATGTATAATTTATATTGTGGTCCCTACACTTTAATATCTTATTATTTAGATAATTACTCTTTAATTTTGTGACTTGTACGAGCCAAATCTGGGCAAGGGCAAAATCATCTTTTCATCTCGAACTTAATATCAATTAAAATCCACATACCTAATAATATGAACTCAATATGCAGTTTCTATAATATAATGTATATTTTAATATGTAAAGACGTAATGACCTTAGAATGACTAGTAATGGTGCTGTTGCAAAAGCGTCGCAACTGACATTGAGTGTATCATGACGTTGTCATTCTCAGACAGTTCCTGGTCAGGTTTACACTACTTGGTCAGTATAGTAAACCCGTTGAGACCGGTACATGTCGTATACTGGAAATATGATTCCAATGGTTTCTCAATGAACCATAAGTCTTGGAGACTAGTATAGACGTGTAGGTGTTTATAGCGGATAAACACTGAACGACTCACAGAAGATTCTTAATGGATGGTACACCAACGTCCATAAGAATCTTATCGGGTGGAGTAGCACTTGTGATTCTTCGACTTGAGATACCATTGTAGGCGCATGAGACATCTTCCACACTTGGATGACATTCACGTCATTGATCTATTTTAGATCAGACCTCCGCCTGTTCGTTGGGTGTGGATAGATCCTCAGGGTGTCCTGTGTGTATCGAGATAGGATCCGTCAGTTCTGTGTATCAGAGCATAGGTAGTCCATATGATTAGCAATCAGATAAAAACCATGGGCCTGTGATACAATTTAGAAGTTAGTTCTAAAATTCTTTTTGAGATTACTAATAGAATAGTCGACTGGATAATCCCTAGAGATTTGACGTTTACATCTATATCTCTGGGATTTATCCGGATACCTGTGACGGAGGAATTATACATTTTCCATGACCTCGACCTGTATGATTCAGCGAGATTATCTGTGATCGTCATCATTTACGGGTGGAAAAATTATTAGACACGAAATTGGATTTCGTGACGGATATGCCAGAATCTAGAGAGTCTCACTAATGAAACATACTCGTAGCACACTAGGGCAACATTTATAAATAATATTGATTATTTATAAAGCCGTTTAAAGGTTAAACGCAAAATACATGTGTAGAGACCCGATAGTTATTTCCTTAATTTTGTGTATTTGCATTTAATGCTTGATTAATTCAAATACACATTAATTAATTATCAAATTGAGATATTTGACTAATATCATAAATATGTATATGTATTTGATATTTAATGTAAATATAATATATATATTTAATATATTTGTATTTAAATAATTAATTAATTAATTGTTAAATGATTAAATTAATTAAAATATAAATATTTTAAAGTTAAGATATTTATTTTAATGACTGAGTTGCTTTTTTCGACTTACTTTAATTCATTAAATGTTTGATAATTAAAAATGCAAGTTGATAAAAGGCTTTAAATGAAACAAAAATTGAAAATATCATGATATTTTCCTATGCTTGAAATTCGGCCAAGACAAGATTGTGTGCAAGTATATATTGTTTTGTTTCATTTAGGTTTTGTTAACCTAATACACTTTATCAAAAACTCCATGGAAGAAAACAAAAGAAGCTTGAGAGAAAGATAAAGAAAAACAAGGAAAACTTGGAATTCTAGTAAGTTTCTTCAACTTACTATTAGAGATGAAAATGTTTCTTGTGTTCTAGGCTTCATGCTATGATGTTCTCATGTTATTCTTTTCTTTATTATTTGTGTTTTTTTTAATGGAAGTTTGATGATACGGTTATGCATGTATAAAATTCAAAGGATGCTTTTAATATGTTAACAACCATACTTTTGATAGTTTGAGAAACTTGTTGCTAATCTAGAGTTGTTGACCCACTCTTAAATTACCTATATTTGTTCTATAGTTTGTTTCGTTGTTTGAGGCTTGATTGTAATGAAGAAAAACATGATTGAAGTGTTGGATTTTACCAATTTGGTCTAATTTGTCCAATTTGAAGAAATGAAAAATTAGGGTTTAAGACCACTTCCAAATTTTGGGCTTTTAACTTATGTTGTGTATTTGGATGTTATATGATACATATTAAATCTTATGTTGATTGGATTTCATTTGGATGTGTTTTGAACATTAAAATGCAAAATGCACACTTTGGTGCCTAATGGAGGCTGTCGGCCTTATGGCTAAAATTTGGGGTTTTTGTTGCTAATTGTATTTTGAAATTTGGAACATGTTAAATTCATATTAGAAATGATTTAGAATCATTCAAAAAAAATTTAAACAATTTCGGATTAAAAATAAACAAATGTTATGTTTAAGGGCAATTCGGTAATTCACATAAATTTGATTTATTGTGTATTATTTCATAATTTAACTTTTGGGTAATTAAATAAGTAAGTTTATTTAATTAATCCGAGAAAAATTTTTGAAATCGGAAAATTTTGATTTTCCACTATTCCGCTGCGTTACTAGATTTCCGCAATAAAACCCCCACAAAATGGTATCAGAGCGAGTCTGATTCTAGGACCCTAATATGATTAGCCCTTTAATTCAATGTTTAATCATGTTTTCTTAACTTTATACATGCATGTTATAATCTAATTTGATCAGATTTAGGGTGTATGACACTTAGCGGAAAATCCCTAATTAATAAGGTTTAAATGTAATTATGTATTTGATGCATGTTATGTGGTCCGTCTTGTCAATACAATTTATAAATATTCTCATGGACTACATCTGAGACCGTGCCTCTACTGTGAGGGTGTAGACGATAGAGATTTATTTATACCAGATGTATATCAGATACTAGATAAATTCAAGCGAAAGCGGAATCCTGAACGTGCCATAGCTGTCAGGTTACGCAAGTAACTTGAGTTTATCATTGACGAGTTTAACCTTGGTACGTCTCCTTGTGGGCCTGCCTTAGCAGTGACAACGAGAAACGACCAGGACCGGAAACCCAGGAGTCACTAGTGAGTGATTGACAAATGAGTTGTCTACCTGATGAATATATGTAGGCGAGACCGTGCCTCTGCTGTGAGCTGAAATATATTCACGGGATCCACCCTTCACTATTTATATTTTATTTAATTATTAAATCTTTGTATTCTGTTTGGGGATTACAATATTGCATGATTTAGTGCGAGTGGCATTTTTAGATTGAAAATCCATGATCTAGTTTATGCTTATGATATTATATGAAACTGCTAAATTTCTGCTAACCTTTTTTCGTGATCTATATGATATATTTGTGATGGAGGCACCATCCACTAATCAGTTTGCGCGTATGCTTGATGCGAACAAAAACTTAAAGGCGCTGATAACTTCGCCGAGTTGGGATCTGGATTTGAGGATTGTCCTCAATCTGAGAGGTTGGGTATGTTCTTGAGGGTCCACTGCCCCTTGCTGTGGCAGAGGACACTACACGAAAAGAACGCGAAGTCTTCCAAGCTTGGAAGGATGATGATTTAAGGGTTAAATCATACATCTTAAGTTCGCTTTCACCGGGACTCAAGAAACAGTATATGGCATGTCAGATGCTTATCTATGATGACACGATTGAGACAATCGTTCAGAACCAAGAACAAGTTGTTGTTCATAAGGTCGCAATGGAACTGTTCCATGCGCGATTGGATGAGGGGCGGGCTATTAGCCCACATGTTCTTCATATGATCAATTTGATCGATCAACTGAGGCAACATAATCTCATTCTGAATGACATTCTCGGTAGGAGTGTCATTCTTGGCTCGCTCCCAGCTTCTTATCGCCAATTTGTGATGTACTTCAACATGAATGGGATTGTCTGCACCTACCAAGAGCTGCATAGGATGTTGCTCACGGTGGAAGAGGACCTCAAGAAGGGAGTACCGACTCGCCCTCCGAGACCTACTTCTCTATCTTCTTCTTCCCAAACTTGGTCAAAGGGAAAGAAGAAGAAAGGGAAGAAGAAGAAGGGTTTCGGTCCTCAACCACAGGCAAAGATAGCAAAGTCCAAGAGGGCTTCTGAAGACAAGTGCCATCACTGCAGCAAGGTCGGGCACTGGAAAAGGAATTGTCTTGACTACATTGCCCAGCTAAGGAGGGAGAGAGCATCTACATCAAGTACATTTATTTTTCCAGTTATTGATTTATCTTTGGCTTGTGAAGCCGTTACATCCAGCTGGATTTTAGACTCTGCTTGTCCCATTCACATTTGCAATTCATTGTAGGTGCTGAAGGAAAGTAGAAGACTGAAGCCTGGAGAGATGCAGTTGCGATTCGGGAGTTGAGACTCTCTGGATGCAGTTGCAGTGGGAGTATACGAGATCTCATTGTCGAATGGGACACTTTTGTTAAATGACTGTCATTTTGTACCAAGATGTGTAGCTAATATTATATCACTTTTTGTATTAGATACAGAAGGCTTTCGTATTAATATTAAGAACTGTTCTTTGTATTTATATGATAAAGGTAATATTCATATCCTTTGTTGTCCCAACCAGCATGGTCATTATACATTGCAAACTTCAAAAGATATTTTAAATACTGGAGTTAATAAACGTAGTTTACCTGTAATTAATAATACTGAACTTTGGTACATGCGACTAGGTCATATAGGCGTTAAACGCCTTACCCAATTGGTTAGGAATGGTTAGATACCGTATCTCACCATTGAATCATATCCAACTTGTGAATCGTGTATTCAGGCTAAGATGACCAAAGCCCCATTTTCTGGTGTTGGACACCGCCGCCACTAACTTACTGGAACTCGTACATTCTGTTTATGTGGTCCACTAAGTCAGACTGCTCACAGTGGTTATTAACTACTTCGTTACCTTTACCGATGATCTGTCACGGTACGGTTATGTCTATTTGATGCGACATAAATCAGAAACCTTTGAAAAGTTCAAAGAGTTCCGAAATGAAGTAGAAAAACAAACTGGTCAATTTATTAAATGCCTTCGATCCGATCGAGGCGGCGAATATATGAGCAATGAGTTCATGGATTATATGAAGGAGAATGGGATTCTCGCTCAATATACTCCTCCAAGTACTCCACAGCACAATGGAGTGTCTGAGAGGAGAAATCAGACTTTATTGGATATGGTCCGATCGATGTTGAGTTTCACAGATTTGCCCTATTATTTATGGGGCTACTCTCTTTTAACAGCTGTACATTTTTTGAATAAGATTCCTTCAAAAGCTGTTCCTATACACCGTAATAGATATGGTTTGGTAGGAGACCAAATCTTAGTTACATTAAGGTTTGGGGTTGTCTGCTTATGTCAGGGTGACTCAGCAAGATAAGCTTTCGCCTCGAGGGCAAAAGTTTAGGTTTGTTGGATATCCTTCGAATACGAGGGGATATATGTTCTATGATACCGAGCATCGAAATGTGTTCGTAGCTCGCTTCGTAAATTTCTAGAAGTAGAATTTTTGTCAGAAGGTGGTAATCATAGACATGTTGAGCTTGATGAAGTCTAACCTGAAAACAACGAACCAAAGGAGGAACCTGAAGTTCAAGTAGATGAAGGACCTTCAACACACACACTCTGTAGGTCAGAAAGAGTATCTAGACCTCCTGAACGCTTGTATTTGATACAAGAAAAGAGTTTAGATGTTCTCTTAGTGGAAGAGACTGGTCTTTTCACCTATAGAGAATCGATGTTGGACATCGACTCCGTGAAATGGCAAAGTGCCATGAAATCCGAGTTAGTCTCAATACATGAGAATCAAGTTTGGGACTTGGTTACAAAAGGAAGCGCGGGCCTCACGGTAAGGTTGAAACTTATAAGGCCCGACTGGTAGCAAAAGGTTACACGCATCGACCTGGCGTCGACTACGATGAAACTTTTTCACCAGTTGCAATGCTTAAGTCTATTCGGATTTTGCTTTCTATAGCTGCGTATCATGACTACGAGATTTGGCAAATGGATGTCAAAACGGCTTTTCTAAATGGATTTCTTGATGAAGAAATCTATATGGAACAGCCGGAAGGTTTTGCATCCAGCGAGAACTCGAGTATGGTATGTAAGCTTAAGAAGTTCATTTATGGACTTAAACAAGCTTCACGAAGTTGGAATCTTTGATTCGACGAGATTATTAGATCGTCTAGTTTTCTCAAGAATTCTGAAGAATTCTGTGTGTATCAGAAGGCCAGTGGGAGCATGGTCATATTTTTAGTCCTATATGTTGATGACATCCTAATCATTGGGAATGATTTAGGTATGTTACAAAGCGTCAAAGCGTACCTCTATAAGAATTTCTTCATGAAGGACCTGTGAGAAACTTCCTATGTTTTAGAGATAAAACTTTATAGAGATAGACAAAGGAGGCTGATTGGGTTATCCCAATCAACGTACATAGATAAGATCTTGGAACGATATAATTTTGGTAACTGTAAGACAAAAAACATACCGTTCAGACATGGGATTCATCTCTCAAAGAAGATGAGTCCACAAACAGAAGATGAGAATGTTAGAATGTCTAACCAACCTTATGCTTCGTGTTTGGGTAGCATAATGTATGCCATGTTATGTACAAGGCCTGATATCAGTTTCGCTGTTAGCGTAACTAGCAGATATCAGTCCAATCCAGGTAATGACCATTGGATGGCCATTAAACATATCCTCAAGTATCTTAAAGGTATTAAGGATAAGTTAATAATTTATGGAGGAAACGAACTGCAAGTTAATGGGTATACGGATTCCGATATCCAATCGGATCCCGATGATAGAAAGTCTACATCTGGATTCGTATTCACCCTTAACGGAGGTGCAGTTTGTTGGAAGAGTTCCAAACAGGGATCAACATCAGATTCCACTACTGAGGCGGAATATATTGCAGTTTCTGAAGCTGTAAAAGAGGCTGTGTGGATAAAGAAATTTTTCACAGAATTGGGAGTTGTCCCAAGTATCGAGAATGCGATTCCGTTATACTGTGATAATACCGGAGCCATTGCACAAGCAAAAGAACTTAGGGCTCATCAGAAGTCGAAGCATGTGGAACGCAAGTACCACATCATTCTAGAGATTGTGTCACGATGGGATATTGTTGTGTGCAAGGTACCGAGTGAAGATAATGTAGCTGACCCACTGACGAAGGCCATACCTCCGAAGTTGTTTGATAAACACATGGAGTCGATAGGTATTAGATACAATCGTTATTGGAACTAGAGCAAGTGAGAGTTTTTTTGGGGTTGATGCTCAGAGCGCCAATTCTCGGTTGTATTTCTTTATGAATACTACTGTAAAACGTTATTATTATGAATAATATATGCAATTTATATAATATAATGTCTTTTAATATGGTAAAGACGTAATGACCTTAGAATGACTAGTCATGGTGCTGTTGCAAAAGAGTCACAACTGACATTGAGTTGTATCATGACGTTGTCATTCTCAGACAGTTCCTGGTCAAGGTTTACACTACTTGGTCAGTATAGTAAACCTGTTGAGACCGGTACATGTCGTATACTGGAATATATGATTCCAATGGTTTCTCAATGAACCATAAGTCTTGGAGACTAGTATAGATGTGTAGGTGTTTATAGCGGATAAACACTGAAAGACTCACCGAAGATTCTTAATGGATGGTACACCAACGTCAATAAGAATCTTATCGGGTTGAGTAGCACTTGTGATTCTTCGACTTGATATACCACTGTGGGCGCATGAGACATCTTCTGCACTTAGATGACAGTCACGTCACTGATCTATTTAGATCAGACCTCCGCATGTTCGTTGGGTGTGGATAGATCCTCAGGGTGTCCTGTACGTATCGAGATAGGATCCGTCAGTTCTGTGTATCAGAGCATAGGTAGTCCATATGATTAGCAATCAGATAAAAACCATGGGCCCGTGGTACAATTTATAAGTTAGTTCTAAATGTTCTTTTTGAGATTGCTAATAGAATAGTCGACGAGATAATCCCTATAGAGATTTGACGTTTACATCTATATCTCTGGGATTTATCTGGATACCTGTGACGGAGGAATTATACATTTGCCATGACCTCGACATGTATGATTCAGCGAGATTATCCGTGATGATCATAATTTACGGGTGGATAAATTATGGACACGAAATTGGATTTCGTGACGGATATGCCGGAATCTAGAGAGTCTCACTAATGAAACATACTCGTAGAGAACTAGGGCAACATTTATAAATAATATTGATTATTTATAAAGTCGTTTAAAGGTTAAACGCAAAATACATGTGTAGAGACACGATAGTCATTTTCTTAATTTTGTGTATTTGCATTTAATGCTTGATTAATTCAAATACACATTAATTAATTATCAATTGAGATATTTCACTAATATCATAAATATGTATATGTATTTGATATTTAATGTAAATATAACACATATTTTAATATATTTGTATTTAAATAATTAATTAATTAATTAATTTTTAAATGATTAAATTAATTAAAATATAAATATTTTAATGACTTGAGTTGCTTTTGTTGACTTACTTTAATTCATTAAATGGTTTGATGATTAAAATGCAAGTTGATAAAAGGCTTTAAATGAAACAAAATTGAAAATATCATGATATTTTCCTATGCTTGAAATTGTGCCAAGGCAAGATGTGTGCAAGTATATATTGTTTTGTTTCATTTAGGTTTTGTTAACCTAATACAGTTTATCAAAAACTCCATTGAAGAAAACAAAAGAAGCTTGAGAGAAAGATAAAGCAAAACAAGGAAAACTTGGAATTCTAGTAAGTTTCTTCAACTTACTATTAGAGAGGAAAATGTTCCTTGTGTTCTAGGCTTCATGCTATGATGTTCTCATGTTATTATTTTCTTTATTCTTAGTGTTTTTGTTGAATGGAAGTTTGATGATAAGGTTATGCATGTATATAATTCAAAGGATGCTTTTAATATGTTAACAAGCATACTTTTGATAGTTTGAGAAACTTGTTGCTAATCTAAAGTTGTTGACCCAATCTTAAATGACCTAGATTTGTTCTATAGTTGTTTCGTTGTGGTGAGGCTTGATTGTAATGGAAGAAACATGATTGAAGTGTTGGATTTTACCAATTTGGTCTAATTTGTCCAATTTGAAGAAATTGAAAAATTAGGGTTTAAGACCACTTTCAAATTTTGGGCTTTTCACTTATGTTGTGCATTTGGATGTTATATGATACATATTAAATCTTATGTTGATTGGATTTCATTTGGATGTGTTTTGAACATTGAAAATGCAAAATGCACACTTTGGTGCCTAATGGAGGCTCTCGACCTTATGGCTAAAATTTGGGGTTTTTGTTGCTAATTGTATTTTGACATTTGGAACATGTTAAATTCATATTAGAAATGATTTAGAATCATTCAAAAAAAATTGAACAATTTCAGATTAAAAATAAACAAAATTTTATGTTTAAGGGTAATTCGGTAAATTCACATAAATTTGATTTATTGTGTTTTATTTCATAATTTAACTATTGTGTAATCAAATATATAAGTTTATTTAATTAATTCGAGAAAAAATTTTGAAATCGGAAAATTTTGATTTTCCACTATTCTGCTGCGCGTTACCGGATTTCCGCAATAACCCCTACAGTTAGTTGCCATAACTTTCTTAATCGACTCTATTATTCTCATATTCTTCTAAAATCAAGCCTCGAATAAACTTTGAAAGGCTGGAAGGGTCTACAATTACCGTCGACCCATGAGGAATCTTCACTATCACATTCTCCAAGTCCTCATCTACTTCCACAGCTTTCCTCTTCTTTGAAGCGAGAGTCATCTCAGTCGACTGTATAGTTCTAGTAGCAGTCCTGGCTGAAACCACATCCTTTGGGGTTGAGACCTTAACTTCTATAGCTTCAGGCTCCTTCCTTTTAGCCTTCTTGCCCTTTCTTTTATTCTCTATTTCATCAAGAGAAGACACATTGAATCGACCCGACATAATTTCAGCTACACACAACATTTTTCAGGAGTTGGTGGCTTTAAATATAGCAGCCTCCCAAAGGTCAATTGACATGACCAAGTACCCAATATCACAACCAATATTTGTCTACATAGAGCCAAATGAGTATCTTCTGAATCAAAAACTTCCTTCCACATTGGGGTTAAACTCAACCTCTTCTCTTCTAAAATGATTCTCCAAATTCTGTCAGGAGTAGGCAGGTTGATGATGAAATTTGTGTTTGAAAACGATACGGCTGGTTGGATTAAAAGATTTGTTGCAGATGAGACCTGCAAGAGGAAAAGATATGAGCCTCAGTCAAATAAGATGCAGGTGATCGGTCGTAAACATACATGTTACTCAAGCGCCACGTATCGCTCAAGTAGTATAAAAATATCGATCCCACGAAGACTTAATATCTTAGCTATTAATTTATTGAAGCTAAATGTCTACGAGTATCTAATTGATTGATTTTTGATTGGATGGTGATTTTTATCTGAAAACAAGTAATTAAAACAGTGCGAAAGTAAATTAAAGGAAAAATCAATATTATAAAACTATCTAGGGTTGTGAATTCTTCCAATAGCTTTTAAAAATGGAGTGATTATCTCATGTTTGTGCAATATATCAGTTTATTAACCTGGAACATGAACATATGCAAAATCCTCTTCCGATGGTCAGATGCAAACACCAAGAGTAACCCAATTAACTATATTCCTATGTTAACCAAGTTATCTGAATTCATTAAGATTAAGTTCCAATTGTGGCTACCCCCGCCCGACAGGTACATTTCTATCCTGTAAGGAAATCTACCTAAGAGTCTTTTTCCCCAAGGTGAGATCGTGTGCTATTACGTCTAAGGCTAAACCTAAAATCCATTTTCCAAGTTCATTTTAAATTTACCAAATCAATCTTATTAATGGCCAGTTAACAAGAAGCATTAAGACTAAGGCTCAATAAATAAACCTTTATATTACCCAAGACACAAAATAATCACTTATAAACCGGTGATATTGGAATTCATCACAACCCTAGATAAGGGGTTTAGTTACCACACATATCTAGAGTTATTAAAGACATAAATAAAGAAAATGACATAAAATAAATCTTGAATATTAAAAGATAAAATTAACAATAAAATAAAATACTGGGGTTAGAGGATCCACTTTTATTACTTCTAATTTAGATATCTCCCTTATTATAATATATAAACTTGCATGACATTACCAACTGACCATATAGACGGTATCCTGATTAAGTCAGATTTTAGATTAATTCCAATCGATCATAAAGGCGGTATCTAATTTAGTCAAGTTAAAATCAATTTAATTAAGTCCAACTGACCATAAAGGCGGTATCCCATTAAGTCAAGTTTTAAAATAGTTTATATATTATAATTAAGGGAGATTAATCTAAATATTAGTAATAAAAGCTTTACATTTCACCCCAGCAGAGGATAAATTTTGGAAATTGTTGTAATAAATTTAGAATTTATTAAATTGAACCTGTGTGTCCAGCCTTATATCTTTTGACTCTTTATATTTCTCTTCTCACCAATTCCCCCCAATGTTAATGAGGTTTCTTTAATGTATTATGTAATTGGGTAGAAGTTAGAATGGTGCTAGCAGGAGAGAGGAACGAGAGAGATTTGTTCTATGAACAATTTGTTAAATATTCATCCACATATCATTATTATTTATTTCGCGCCTTATTATGCTTTTAGAATGCATGCTTAAGGGTGTATGATGAGACCTAATCAAAGATAATAAATTGGTTGCCAATTTACGCGAAAAACCCCCAATACAATATTAAGCAATTTCCTTCCATTGAGTGGTTCTCTCTCATGATCCAAGATTGGCATTGGTTTGTTGGCCAAAGTCAAGATCAATGTCCATCGCGGATGTGTTTGAACCACGAAAGCTTTGTTCCATATCACATGTCTTGGGCAGTTGTGACTTGTTGGCCAAAGTCAATATCAATTCTTATTCATCGACATGGATTACGAAGCTTTCCCACTGTCAATGGGTCCCGCTTAACTGGAATTATTAAGCTTGTTGAGCCAAAGCCAAGGCTTGGTTGATTCAGAGGAAAAGGTTAGGAAATATATTGGATATATTGACATATATATTGTATATATGTTTCGGACATGGAGGTCCACCTACCGGATCTAGGAATTGGATGGGATCCAATTGATCTTAGAGATCTACCTAGTTAAATATCATACAACTTGTTGGCTAAAGTCAAGGTTGTGTGTTATTTAACGTGATCCTAGCCCACTAGGAAACTAGGTTTCTCAAGTACTCAACAGATGGTTAGAGGCTCGCCGAAAAATAGTCGGAGGCCAGTATTGAATTTGTAATTTCATTCAAATACTTGCCAAATACGCACTTTCAAATTATTTTCGTCATTTTATATATTTATATTAGTTGGACTAATATTTTAATATTTTTCTTGTAACAGTTGGACTGTACCCAAAATCGTTAATGGAATTGTTAGACTATTGCAATTAAAATGGCTGGAAAGATCAATGTTAGGGACATTATCATAGGCGAAAATGTCTTTAATGGTGTGAACTTTCCTGACTGGGATATGAACCTCAGGATTGTCCTGGGGGCTGAGAGATTGCTCTATACGATAGAGAGACCTCTTGGGCCTAAGCCCGAAATTGAGCAGCTGTTTGAGCTTGAGCTTTGGAAGACTCACAGTGATGACAACTCAACTGCTCAATCTGTCATGCTTGCTGCGATGACCCCACAATTTCGTCGTTAAAACAAGGGATTGGATCTCTACGAAATGATGTTGAAATTAATGGACCTTCATCGATCTAACCTTAGATCGCAAAGGTATGAATTGCAGAAGAAGCTCTTTCGCTCTCACTTGTCAGATGGTACATCTGTTGAGCACCATGTGTCACAGATGATTGCTGACATCGAACAGCTAGGACAGCTAGGCATAGTCTTCGAGGTTGAGACTTCTATAGATTTGATCTTATAGTCTCTTCCTGACAGCTGGAGCGGGTTCATCATGAACTATAATATGATGAACCAAGAAAATACTTTTGGAGAGTTAATGGCAATGCTGAAAGAGACAGAAAAAGAGCTTTTAAAGGGCAAGAAGCGTGAGGCGCACTTCACTTCGACATCTCAGAATGACAAGACTTGGCCGAAGGCTTCTGGAGGTGTGAAGAATAAGAAGAAGAGAAAGGGCAAGGCCAAATCATCAAAGTATTTTTAAACTTTATGATCGGACCGTGGTGGAGAATGCAATGAGTTTTTTGATTACTTGAAAGAGTATGGTATTCTTTCACAGTGGACTCCTCCCGGAACACCTCAATTAAACGGTGTGTCCGAACGGAGAAACCCAACTTTGTTGGACATGGTAAGGTCTATGATGAGTCGCATTGAGCTACCAATTTCCTTCTAGGGATATGCATTGAATAGTGCAATACATATTTTGAATAAGGTTCCGTCAAAGTCTGTTCAACAGACTTCATATAAATTATGGACATGAAAGAAACCGGGTTTCTCATTCCTGAAGATTTGGGGATGCTGGGCATACGTTAAAATTTTGGATGGTACCAAACTTGAACCCAAATCGGATAAGTGCCTATTTGTAGGTTATTTTAGGGAAACCAAATGATATTACTTCTACCACCCATAAGAGAACAAGGTATTTGTTGCTCTACATGCGATTTTCCTTGAAAATGAATTCCTAAATGCAGTGGTAAGTAAGAGGAAAGTAGAACTCGATGAAAATCATAGTGATACTGATCCTGGCACCGACTCCCAAACGGAACACGAATAGTTCATCAGGGATGAGACTGTACCACAATCTTCTAATACACAAAAACCGCGTAGGTCGGATAGAGTTAGAAAACAACCTGAGAGGTATGGGTTTCTGATCTCACCTCATGTGGATATTAATCTTATTGAGGATAATGAGCCGGCTACGTATGAAGAAGCGATACAAGATATCGACTCCATTTTATGGCAAGAAGCCATAAAGTCCGAAATGGATTCCATGTACACCAACCAAGTTTGGACACTGGTTGATGCACCAGAAGGCGTAAAGCCTATTGGTTGCAAATGGTTCTTCAAGAAGAAGACTGACATGGATGGCAACATATAAATGTACAAAGCTAGGCTTGTACCAAAAGGGTATCGTCAACGACATGGTGTCGATTATGACGAAAAATTTCACTTGTTGCCATGATTAAATCCATTCGGATAATGCTTGCTATTACTGCATATTTCGATTATGAAATTTGGCAGATGGACGTCAAAATCACTTTCCTTAACGGAAACCTTTTTGAGGATGTTTATATGTAACAGCCTGACGGTTTTCTCGTACCAAAACATGCAAACAAGGTTTGCAAGTTAAATCGATCCATTTATGGATTGAAGAAAGCATCGCGTTCTTGGAACCAATATTTTGATGAGATTATAGAAGAATATGATTTCGTTCAAAACGAGGATGATCCTTGTGTATATAAGAAGGTTAGTGGGAGCGCACTGACATTCACTGTCCTTTACGTTGATGATGTATTTCTTATTGGCAATGAAATTCCCATGCTACAATCAGTGAAAGCTTGGCTTTCATTAAAATTCTCCATGAAAGATCTGGGAGAAGCAGCTTTTATTCTGGGAATAAGGATCTACCGGGATAGATCTAGAAAGATGCTTGGACTCTTCCAGAGCTCGTACATTGACAAAGTGTTGAAGAGATTCAATATGGATCAGTCTAAGAGTGGACTGTTACCAGTGTCACATGGCGTCTCTCTATCTAAGGACATGTGTCCTAAAACTCAAGATGAGAGAGACAACATAAGTCAGATCCTGTTCGCTTCTATAGTCGGATCGATCATGTATGCCATGATATGAACGCGACCTGATGTCTCGTATGTTTTGAGCATGTGTAGTCGCTATCAGGCCGATCCAGATGATGGTCACTGGGTTGCGGTTAAGAACATCTTTAAGTATCTTAGACGAACTAAAGATGCTTTCTTAGTCTATGGAGATGGAGAACTTGAGGTAACTGGGTTACGGATGCAAGTTTCCAAACCGATAAAGACGACTGTAAGTCACAATCTGGGTACATATTTTGTTTGAACAACGGAGCAGTGAGTTGGAATTCTTCCAAGCAAGAGACTGTTACCGATTAAACAACAGAAGCGGAATATATCATTGTAGCTGAGGCAGCAAAAGAGGCAGTTTGGATCCGTAAATTCCTAATTGGATTAGGAGTAGTTCCGTTAGCAGCTGAGCCCGTTCCTTTGTATTGTGACAATAACGGGGCTATAGTGCATGCTAAGGAACCGCGGTCTCATCAACGATCCAAGCATGTACTTTAACGTTTCCATCTGATTCGTGAGATCATACATCGTGGTGATGTGAAGATCGAGAAGGTCACATCAGATGACAACATTGCAGATCCGCTGACAAAGGCTATTTCTCAGCAAAAGTTTGAGCGACATGTACATAGTTAAGGTGTTAGATACTTGACTGATTGGCTATAGGCCAAGTGGGAGATTGTTGGACAATTATGACCCATAGCATCACTATTTGTAAAAGACATTGTGGTTTTTGTACAAATTAACTATGTGACAAAGGAAATTGCTATTTTATCATTTTGTAATTAGATTACTTGAATAAATAAAAGATAAAAGTCCTTATGATTAGTTCCGAATTATTAAGATATGAGACAATATCAATCCATGAAAGGTTTAATCATTAAATATCTCTAGTCGTAGTATTATCGAGACTGGACATCAATCATGCGGAATAGGCTAGTATTATACTTGTGCGCGTTATGGAAGCACAACGACATAGTTCTCATATATTTGGGCATTGGATACTCATGCAAGTGTAATAGGAGGTTCTGTTTATCGATGGTATGGGAACAGCTTCGCTCTGGATAGACCCCTCAGAATCCCATTGGTAGTATGACTATGTGTCTATGGGAATCCGAATCAGGGTAGGTGTATTTGGTCTTAACCTGACACTTGCATCGCTAATACTTCCGATAATCAATACGTTTTGGTTTTGGTCGTTCGGGGATTTAACAGGTTCTGTGTATGCCTTTTCTGGGTTTAATGAGAATCGTAGTGTATTGGGTGTGATGTCAAGATGGAAGTATCACTTCAGTCATATGGAGATGATGATCACGCAGTGATACAGAACTGGTACTCTATTATGTTGCAACTATCGGGATAATATGACAAGGTCATGATTATCCGATTAAATAGACTAGTTGCTAGTGATCTGATATATGCTTCGTACGGGGCAGACACAATTCCAGCCCCAGACCTAGCATGTGACATCCGATGATGGATCGTAATACGCAATACTTAGTATACTACGCCTGGTATAGATTATGTATTCCTTAAAAGAATATTTCTGGAGAATTGGGTAGGCATGGTGCTTTGCTAGAAGCCAACCATGTCTTGTAAATCGGTAAGAACGTGGTACCGGGTCCGCACGTGTTCGGATAGTCCGACGATCAGATTTACTGCCAACATATCCAGAAATCTCATGGGTCGCTTCCCAAAGATTCACCGATGACGTTTGACTCGAACAGAATTAATCTGGGATTAATTATGAGAGAAAGAAAATTAATCTATGATTAATTACGGCAAGAATTTATCTGGGATAAAATTCGATTAGAAGAGAGAGAATGATTAATTTGGAATTAATTGATTAAATAATATATTCGATATATTAATTGAAATTAGATTTCAATGCGGAATTAAAATTGGATTTTAATTCGGGCAAACGAATTAATTTAGAATTAATTTGTAAGTTGTTTTATTACTAATTTTTCTATGCATAATTATTTAATTAAATCATATTTAATTATGTCACAACGGAAAATTCGTTAATTCGGAATTAAATGAACCCGAGCCCGAGTGAAGTCGTGTGTTGGATTGTTCGACTTAAATTCAGAATTTACAAGTGGTGGGACCCATTTGACTTACATCACTAGTTTAACTAGTGATGGAAGTGGTTAAAGGTTAAGTGTAAATCTAAGCTTGCTTGTTTTTTCACTCAACAAAAGTCCAACACTCTTTGTCATTTTTGGAATGATATTTTACCAACTTGATTTTTGGTAAATGGTAATTGAATTTTGGAAATCAATTACACAACATAAAAATCAACTATCTCCCTCTTACAAGCCAAATTTACCGTGAACCTCTCCGTCTTGCTTAGAAATTTTACTTCAAAATTTCTTCTTGCTAGCACATTCAAGGAGTCATTCAAGGTGTTAGGGAAACCAATCCTTGAGTTTGGAACACAAAGAAAAGGCTTGGAGCTCTTCTTCTTCATCAAAAGTTTTGAACTTTCAACATCCAACGAAACCGATCAATGTAAGTTTTTCCACAACTTCTTTGAGTATTCACATGAAATCATGACTTTGAAGATCCTTGGCATGTTCTAGGAACCCAACACACTGGTCATTCATTGGACTAGTCGGCTGGAGATCGTCCTAAACCTTCATCTGGTCCAGTTGATGAGACATTCCCCAAATGGCTCATGTCGAGTCAAGATCAAGACCTAGACCTTTATCTGGCCCAGACGACATTGAAGACTCCCTGGTCCTTCACTATACCAGTCGGCTAGAGATCATCTTGAACCTTTATCTGGTCCAGTTGACGGGTCATTCCCCAAATGGCTCATGTCGAGTCAGGATCAAGACCTAGATCTTCATCTGGTCCATACGACATTGAAGACTCCACTGGTCCTTCACTGGACTAGTTGGCTAGAGATCATCCTGAACCTTCATCTGGTCCAGTCAACATAACATTCCCCTAATGGCTCATGTCGAGTCAAGATCAAGATCTGCACCTTCATCTGGTCCAGACGACAATGAAGACTCCCATGATCCTTCACTAGACCGGTCGATTGGAGATCATCCTGAACCCTTATCTGGTCTAGTCAACGGGACATTCTCCAAATGGCTCATGTCGAGTCATGATCAAGACCAAGACCTTTATCTGGTCCAGGCGACATTGAAGACTCCTCTGGTCCTTCACTAGACCAATCGGTTGGAGATCATCTTGAACCTTGATCTGGTCCAGTCGACGGGACATTCCCCAAATAGCTCATGTCGAGTCAAGATCAAGACTTAGACCTTCATATGGTCCATATGACATTAAAGACTCCCTGGTCCTTCACTGGACCAGTCGACTGGAGATTATCATGAACCTTCATATGGTCCAGTCGACATGACATTCCCCAAATGGCTCATGTCGAGTTAAGATCAAGATCTGGACCTTCATCTGGTTCAGACGACATTGAAGACTCCCATAATCATTCTCTGGACTAGTCGGTTGGAGATCATCTTGAACCTTCATTTGGTTTAGTCGACGAGACACTCTTCAAATGGCACATATCGAGTCGAGATCAAAACATGACCTTCATTTGGTCTAGTCGACAACGAAAAATCCCTGCAGGTACGCTCACATGTTTGTTCCCTGCAGGTACATCTAGACTTTTATCTATAGATTGTCCTAAGACTCTCATCTAGTCCAATTGACGGAGTCATTCCCTACAGCTCTTGACCATTTCCTAAATCAATCGTCAAAATTAGTCGGCTGAGGACCCTCCCGAATCTATATTCGTTCTTCATGAGACTTCTGGCATGCCTACATGCTTCAATATTCAAGTACAGCTTCATGCTTTAACCTAGTTCCAGATGACATACTCGTCATGTACTCTCCAAGTTAAGGACTTCTTGACTTAAAGAGTAGAGGACAAATTGTATGGGTCAAATTTGGACCAAGGGTAAAATCATCTTTTCACCTTAGGCCCAATATCAATTAAAACCCAAATACCTAATAGTATCTGGCCCACAGATTTAACTTATTCTCATCTAAAGCCCAATTCCATCAAACAACCAATTCATGGTCAAAGTTGAACCAAAGAACTAAACATTTCACAAGCCCATATACTAGGAGAATCCTACAAGGCAATCTCTTAACCTTCCAACTTTCAAACCAAAAAACTTCTTTTCCCTAATTAATTACCTCCCATGTGATTACCCGTTTTAGCACTGAAAGGTTAAGTATTTAATGTATTAATGAGACCAACGTCATAATAGCCTATAAAATGAAGCAGAATTCAGAATCACGACTCATTCAAGCACTGATACTTGAGCTCTCAAAGCCTCCCACTCTCTAAACACCAACCCACCGCCCTCACGGCAGCTAACGGAGGTCAAGGTAACTACGAACCTTGTTCTTTAATTACTTTTTGCTCATCTTCACCACTGACTTGAGTGTTGGAGTGCCTACGGCAGCTATCATACCGGTGGGTAGAAACTTCATGCTCACTCTACATTTGTTTTGCAGGATCGCTAATGCCTCATCATACAAATTCTCGATTGTGGACCTAAGGTGAAATGTAGCGTCTATATGACTTATTCCACATTATTTAGGGATAATTATCTCACCATAACTTCTCCCTATAAATATAGAAGAATTTTTATTCATTCAGAAATAAGAATAAAGTCTGTAACTTTATAAGGTATTTCATTCTCTTCTATTTTCTCTTCTTTTATAATACACAATTTTTTCTATCTAAGTTTTTATTTTTTTAAAAAATAAAATAAAAAAATAAAAAAATAAATGAAAATATAAAACATGTCGAAACATTCTGCATGATCATCAACAAAAGATGATGCATACGGCTTCAACATTTAAATGCCTTAATAGCGTTGCTGATCATCTCATCAGTTGCTTCAGCATGCATGCGGTTCCTGTGACGCCAAGTCGTCATCATCATCAATCTTAAAGTAAGACATGAAGCCTTAGGCTCGTCCAAAAAATAAGGCCAGAAGCCACCTTTAAATTAAGGCCGGACGCTACTGCCTTATGATTTAAATAGAAGGCTGTTATAAAATCCGAAGTTCAAAATTTACATTACAATTAAAGAACCGGAAACTCTAACACCATCAATTAAAATTTTAGATTAGAACCTAAATTTTTAAATCTATCATAGATATGAAGTTCTAAATCAATCATATTTATGAACTGGAAGTTCTAAATATATGCATGATATTTTTTTTTTACATTATTTTTATACAAGATATTCATTATTATGTTACTTGTCTTTCTTTTCTAATGTCATGTCTTATATACTTATAAATTCCCGCACTCGAAGATTCCGGGAGAAACTATCTCTCAAGGGTTTGTGATACCAAAATGCACTTGCAAGCTATGCACTTAAAAGGCATCATAAGTCAAGAAAATCAAACATCATTGCATGATAAGTCAAATGCTATTATTTTCCTTCAACATCATCTATTTGAGGGCCTAAAAGCTTAATACTTGACAATAGAAGATCCATTGACCTTATGGAATAACCTGAAAAAGAGATATGACCATCAAAGAGATATCTTCCTCCCTAGAGCGAAATATGAGTGGACAAATATGAGGTTGCCAAAGGTTTTTTACTACAACTCTGATATATTTCACATCACCTCATAACTGAAATTGTGTAGTGAAAATATCACTAAAGATACATGCTTAAAAGAACATTCGCCACTTTTCATACATCAAATATGATTTTGCAACAATAATATAGGGAGCGTCAATTCAAAAAATACTCATATTGGATATTTTTCCTCCTAGTTAGTGAATAAAATAATGAGTTCCTGATGAAAAATCATCAGTCACGCCCAACTGGTTCTAAATCATTCCCAGAAACGAATGAAAATACACATACGACCAATGTGTTAAGGCAGTTGTGGGACCCCTATAGTCGGATCGGTGCCCCGCGTAGTGGAAGTGGGTCTAACCCATGGATATCAAGGATATGTGTATATTAAAATATTATAATGAAAACTACAGTCTGATACGAGTCTGTAGGAAAAAAAACGAGGACCAAATCAAAGTCTGAAAACTCCAGAACAAAAAAAATGAAGTTTCAGCGTTCATGGGCATCAGGTCTCGGTATGTCGCGACGCTAAGGCTTGGAAGTCGAGACACCCAATTTGTGAATGCTTAGTATCGCGATGCTCGAAGCTCTGAGAGTTGAGTGTCGCGATGATGAATATCAGTGTCGCGACGCTAGCTTGTGTAAAATATTGGCAGTGAGTATTTTTGCCTTTAAAATACTTCTAATTTTCTCCAAACACTGTTTTCACTGCAAAACACCTAAAAAATAATTTTAACATCAAAACCAACATAACACATGTTATACAACAAACATACATGTATTCTAAATACATATATGCATTTCTTTGAATCAAAACATAAACCAAATAGAATCCCATAATGAAATGACTTATGAACAATTCTGGGTCACTCGAAGGTGGTCAGGTGATTCTAGAATGGTAGTCATAGCTCTAAGCTTTCATCTAGAGTTTCAAACTCTTATTTTATTTTCCATGTCCAATATGAATATTTTTGACCCAATCACAAGCATATTCTGTTTATACTTCCAAAGAATCCGTACACAATTAATTAGCCTAATTTCAACATCAAGCTATATTATTATGCATCCAATACATAATTCGGTACTATATGTCTCACTAATAATAACTCACTAATTAATGACATAACTTTGGAGAAGATTAAACTTACCTAGCAAGCTTGATAATAAGATCCAATCTTCTTCTCCTTGTTGAAATATTGTAGAGAACTTCCCAGGTTAGCAACCTTGACTCCAAGATCCAATCTTGATTCCAATGCTAGCAAACTTGATTCCAAGATCCAATCTTGATTCTTGTTGAAATGTTGTAGAGAACTTCCAAAGCTTCTCTCACAAAACTTCTACTTAGGCTAATTTCTCTAACTCTTGCTTGTTTTTAGCTTTCTCAAGCTTGATTAAAAGCTTGCTCAAGTTTGCTATTTATAGCAAAAGTTAGGCAATTTTTAATTAATAAAAGTTCTAATCAACTTTTATGTGGGCTCAATCCAATTTTTCTAAATATATATAATTAGGTGTGACTAATCACATTTGTCTACCACTTTGATTTAATCCTATTAAATCAAGACAAAGTATAATTAATGGATTAGTTCATTGTCTACCACTTTAATTTAATCCAATTAAATCAAGAAAAATACATATATAATTACATACTTACAACTACTAAAATATCCTCCAATGGGAGAGATATTTATGAATGTATAGCAAAAACCTTGTGTAATTTTGGATTAATTCAATTGAGTCAAAGTAAATAATTAATGTTATCCAATAACACTTAATTATAATATCAAATATTATCGGCTACCAAAGTGCTCAACGAGTACACTTCATATTGTGAGACTCTCTAATTTCAAACACGTTCGTCATATAAGCCTACCTTTATATGTACGCAATTCGGCCACCTCCGAATTCGTGAAGAACACAAACGACCTTTCTGATTTATACAAGTCGAGGTCATCACATATGTTTAACAATCATTCCGTCGTAGGCTATCCGAGTTTTTCTTATGAAACATAGATTTCACCGTCAAGTTTTCAAGGCACACATCTCATGTCGACATGTCCATGATTCTTTACAACAAATGCGATCAACCCATGGTGATCGGTTTTGGCCAAAGTCGTAAGAATCGTGACTTACTTACATGGATACCTAAACCCTTTATGGTACACATATGGACCAGCGGATCCTATCTTGATATGCACTTGATTAATGAGTGCATTGGTCCACACCAAACGAACATCTAGCAGTCAGACCATGAAAGGTTTCTGACATATATGGCATCTAAGTGTGGAGGATCGTACACAAAACCAATGTTATTCTATAGTCAAAGGATCATATATGCTACTCATCTCGAGGAGATTCCTATTGACGGTGGTGTGTACTTCCAACTATTAGGAATCATCTGTGAGTCATTCAGTATTCGCTTTACAAATACGCACATATCTATATAAGATTCCCATGATTATGGTATATCGGGTTAAATCATTGGAACTCCAATTCCAATATACAACATGTGCTAGTCTTCTAGGTTACAGGAATTTGATTGTATTCCAAAACCAACGACTATGAATATTTACTATAAGAATAATTTATAATAGTAATATTATCCCAATGCCGGACCACTTAGTGTCTAGTATTACTAAAAGACTATTTGAATAATAATGTAATTCTTAGCATATTTACATATCTATTAATCTAATATGCATAATGACATTACCATTGGTAAATGTTTAAATGAAAATGTAGTTATTTCATTAATAAATAATAGAATATAATGCACAATATATTATTTGGATTGGCGCTCCAAGCACCAACTCCGACACAATGGACATGGTCGATGAGGTAGGATGGGACACGAAGGGCGCAGTTATCGCCCTCGTGGTGGTCGAAATAACTCAGGATAAAAAAAACAGAAAAATAGACACCATCAGAAGTATGTCTATAAAAGAGAAAATAAGGAGAATAGTGCAGAAAAAATATACCAAAAATGATCATGGATAAATTTATTATCGATGTGGAGGAAATTGACATTGGTCATATCTCTGTCATGCATATGACCATTTAGTATATCTTGATCAAGCAGACAAGACAACACAAAGGAAAGAAGATCGAAGCTAACTTTATCGATAACTCAGATCATGTAGATCTCACTTATATTAATTTCTCTAACTTTTTCAAGGACGCAGAAGGAAAGATTGATCACGTAATTGGCGATGGAAATGTCCATCGCAATTAAGCTTTAATTTTCATTTTTATTAATGGCTTAAGATTTAGGAACTATTCAATTATAGTTAGTATTTTATTGAACTTTCATTTGAATATTTTTTTCCACAGTCACATCAGATGTATTTTATTTTATATCTTTTAATTTTGATGTCTGACATGAATTTCATTATTCATGGATATAGATCCTACAAATAAATTGTCTGTTCTGGAAAATAAATTTAGGGATGTGTGTTTGGCTGATAGTGCAACCAGGCAAACTATCTTTCTAGATATAAATTACTTCTAGGATTTAAAATCACATGAAGAAAAAATAGACATTATATCTAGTCTTGTAGACCTAATTGAAGACTCTGGAAGAGCTATAATCTTATTAACAAGTGATGTCTGAAATTAATTATTATTCAAGGTTATGGATTTTATAAATAAATTGTCTGTTCTGGAAAATAAATGTGGGGATATATGCTTGGCTGATAGTGCAATCACACAATCTATCTTTCGAGAAGGAAAATACTTCCTGGATTTAAAATCACATGAAGGAAAGACAAACACTATATTTAATTTTGTAGACCTAATTGAAGGCTTGGGAAGAGGCATAATCTTATTAACACGTGGAATAAAACTATACATTGAAAGTTCTTTATATTCAGCTAAATCCAATAGAAATCTGCTAAGTTTCAAAGATATCTGTCGAAATGGGTATCATATTGAGACTTTATTGAAAATAAAGCAGAATATATATGTATTACCAAAAATAACTCACGCGAATGAAAGGTAGACACTATTTCCGATTTTGCAAACCTAATTGAAGACTCTAGAAGAGCTATTATCTTATTAGCATGTGATGTCTGACATGATTTTTATTATTCAAGGATATGTATCCTACAAATAAATTGTTTATTCTGGAAAATAAATATGGGGATGTATACTTAGCTGATAGTGCAATCACAAACTCCATCTTTTGAAAAATAAAATACTTCATGGATTTAAAATCACGTGAAGAAATGGAAAACATTATATTTAGTCTTGTAGACTTAATTGAAGGCTTTGGAAAAGCCACAATCTTATTAGCAAGTGGAATGAAACTATGCATTGAAAATATTTTATATTCAGCCAGATCCAATAGAAATCTGCTAAGTTTCAAAGATGTCCTTTGAAATGGGTATCATATTGAGACTTTAGATGAAAATAAATATATATGTATTACCAAAACAAATCTCACGTGAAGGAAGGGTAGATACTATATCTGGTCTTGTACACCTAATTGAAGACTCTGGAACAGTCATAATCTTATTAGCAAGTGATATCTGACATGAATTTTATTATTCAATGATATAGATCCTACAAATAAATTGTATGTTCTGGAAAATAAATGTGGGGATGTATGCTTGGTTGATAGTGAAATCAAACACTCTATCTTTCGAGAAATAAAATACTTTCTGGATTTAAAACCATGTGAAGGAAAGGCAAACACTATAGTTGGTCTTGTAGACCTAACTGAAGGCTTTGGAAGAGCCATAATCTTATTAGCAAGTGGAATAAAATCATGCATTGAAAATGCTCTATATTCAGTCAGATCCAATAAAAATCTGCTAAGTTTCAAAGATATCCGCCGAAATAGGTATCATATTGAGACTTTAGATGAAAATAATGCACAATATATATTTATTACTAAAAACATCTAAGGTAATAAATATATATTGGAAAAACTTATGGCTTTCTCATATGGATTGTATTATACAGTCTTAAATATAATAAAAATCCATGTAATGATAAACCGAAAGTTCTATAATCCAAAGATGTTTATGTTATGACATAATTGTCTTGGTCATCCAGGAGGTACAATGATGCGTAGAATAATAGAAAATACTCATAGGCATAAATTAAAGAGCCAGAAGAGTGTATTAATAGATGAGATCAGTTGCACCGCTAGTTCACAAGATAAACTTGTGATACGCCCATCTCCATATAAGATTGCCTTTGAAACCCTATTATTCTTACAAATGATTTGAGGAGACATTTGATGCCCAATCCATCCATAATGTGGACCTTTCCGTTAATTTATGATTTTGATTGATGCATCTGCTCGATGTTTACATGTTTGCTTGTCGTCCACACGTAATATTGCATTTATCAGGCTGCTTGCCCAAATAATTAGATTAAGGGCACAATTCCTAGATTATCCAATCAAAATCATACAACTAGATAATGCCGGTGAATTTACATCCAAAATATTTCATGAATATTGTACATCAGTTGGAATTGATGTTGAACATCAAGTTTCACATATACATACACAAAATGGATTGGCAGAATCATTGATCAAGTGAATTCAAGTAATTGCACGAACTTTACTGTTACATACCTAATTACCAATCTCTACATGGGGTCATGCTATATTACATATTGGTGCATTAATTCACCTTAGACCAACAATGTATTATCAATATTCTCTAATACAACCTATTTTTTGTCACCAACCTGATATTTCCCATCTACGCACTTTTGATTGTGTTGTGCATGTCCCTATTTCACACAACAACGCAAAAAGATGAGACCTTAACATCGTTTGGGGATCAATATTGGGTTTAATTCATCTTCCATTATTAGATATTTAGAACTCTTGATGAGTGATTTTTTCATCGCACGTTTCACGGGTTTTTATTTTGATGAGATAATTTTTCCACCGTTAGGGGAAAAGGAAGAGCCTGCAGAAGTAAGGCATGAACTTTCTTGTAAAGTTTCTATTATGTCTCATTTAGATCCTCGCATCATTCAATATAAAAACTAAAGTGTGAAGGATAATCCACTTGCAACAAATTACAAATCAATTACAATATGCATTTATAGATGCAGTAAAAGTAACCAAATCACATATACCAGCTGCTAATACACCATCCAGGTGTTGGGTTTCTCTAAGGTCCCAATGATCAATTTAAAGCAAGAAACATCATGTGAATACATAAAAGAAGTTGCAGAATACTTACAATGATCGGTTGAGCGATGCGAGGAACAACGAAAACTTTGTATGCCCTTTGAAGCTCCTTGAACTCTCGGCATTTACTGGTTTTGTCCTCCTCAAATTCGGCCATGCATCTTCATCAAGCTCCAAGCTTTGTGTGGTGATTCCAAGCTCACAAGTGCGGATCCCTATCACCTTCGCAAGACTCCTAAAGCGTGATAGCACTCCGGAAATTTTACCGAAAAATTTCATATTGCTTCTCCTTGGCTCACGGTGAAACCAGTGAAAAAAAGGAAGAAGACAGCCCCTTAGGCGTGAGAGAGAGGAATATAATTTGGTTTTTGTGTATTATTTTATTGATTTCCAAAATCAATTAAACATATACCATTTACAACTTTCAAAAAAGTCAAGGCAAAAAACAATTAATGCCACCAACCACTTCTATCAATCAATCAAGTGACAAATTGTCACATCACTCAAAGTGACAAGTGATTTGACGCTTGGTGTGACTAATGATTTGACGCTTGATGTGACTTGTGGGCCGCACTTAAATTCGCAATGCGAGTGTGCCCGCAAACACTCCCGGACTTGGGTTCACTAATTCCAAATTAACGAATTTTCCGTTGCGACGTAATTAAATAATTATGCCTAGCAAAATCACTATTCACGTCGCTAACGAATTAATTCTAAATTAACTCGTTTGCCCGAATTAAAATCTAATTTTGATTCCGCGTCGAAATCCAATTTCGTATAATATATCGAATATATTATTTTATAAATTAATTCCAAAGTAATCGTTCTCTCTCTTTAATTAATATTTTATCCCATATAAAATATCTCCGTAATTAATCCCAGATTAATTTTATCTCTCTCATTAATTAATCCCAGATTAATAAAGTGCGAGTCATACGTCATCGGTGAATCTTCGGGAAGTGACCCATGAGATCCCCGGATATGTTGGTAGTAAATCCGGTCGTCGGACTATCCGAACACGTACGTACCTAGTACTACGTTTTTACCGATTTACAAGACATGGTTGGCTTCTAGCAAAGCATCATGCCTACCCAATTCTCCAGAAATATTCTTACTGGAATATGTGATCTATATCAGGCGTAGTATACGTAGTATTGCGTATTTCGATCCAGCATCGGATGTCACGTGCAAGGCCTGGGGCTGGAAATGTGTCTGCCCGGTACGAAGCACATATCGGATTTCTGGTAACTAATCTCTATAATCGGATAATCATGACCTAGTCATATTATCCCGATGATTGAAGTACATAAGAGCATCAGTACCGTATCCTACGTGATCATCATCTCCACTATGACTGGAGTGATACTTCCATCTCGACATCACACCCAATACACTACGATTCTCAATATACCCAGAAGAGGCGTACACAGAACCTGTTAAAGCCCTGGACGACCAAAACCAAAGTATATTGATTGTCGCAAGTATTAGTGGTGCAAGTCTCAGGTTAAGACCAAATACACCTACCCTGATTCGGAATTTCATAGACACATAGTCATACTACCAATGGAATTCCGAGGGGGCGTTATGTATCGTCGTCCCCCAAGCCACTGAACTAAAGCCAGAAGTGTTGATCAATGCTATTACCTGACCCTGAAACTAGGGTATATCGGCATTACATATCATCATCCCTCTAGCCCTGAATCTAGGATCTGGGGGCGTTATGTATCACCGTCCCCCCAGTTATGCTCTACATGTGCACATGTTATCCGTCAATTCCATAAGTTACAGTTTGAGGTGGGTTTTTCCCTCATGCCTCCAAAATCATAAAATCATGTTTTGGTAATCATCATTCTAAACCATTTCTCAATACATGCTTAATCAAAATATATTTGAAGGTAAACTTGGCTAACGCCCTAAATGCGGAAAAGTAAGTTTCAATTTAAAACATATAGGTGAAATCAATTTGAGAAAATGGTCCACTCACCAATCAAACTGCATTACCCTTAACATTGAATGTAACATGGTTACTTTTGATCCTGGATGCAACTGAAAGGATTTCTGTGGAAAACAAATATGTCCTCATTTCATTGGATTTTCTTCATCATCAAGTCTCCTATGGTTGTTATTCTTCTTCTTGTTATGTGAGGATTTGTATTTGTTTCCTCTTATTTCCTTCTCATTTCTTCTTCTTCTTCTTCTTCTTCTTCTTCTTCTCACGTTTCTCTTTTTCTCTTAAATTTAGGGATTATTGAATACTATTCCTTATTTATAATATGGGCTAATTTGGCTAATTTTTTAATATTTTTATTTGAAGAAAAATCCAAATTTTGGAGAGAAATATAGAATTCTCTAGATAGGTCCGCAGGTACTTATCATCCGAAATTTTGAGTTGCCTTTTTGACCTCTTTCTGTTTAGAATTTATAAAAATATTTCACACAGAAATTTTAGGTCTCGATCTTAGATTTTTGACGATATAAAGTTCATAAAAATTGGAGATCGAATGAAAATATTACAGTTTAAATACCATGGGCTGTCCGGAGTAGAATATCGTACAATTTCGTATCAGAATTTCAAAGAACTTACCGATTGTCCCCAAAGTCATTTCCTGAGTGGAAACTCCTTACTCAGCTATCTCTTACCAATTTCACCTTTTTAGTCAAAATAAAAACACAAAACACAAAATATTTTTGTAATTTTTTTGAAATTTTTTCAATTTTTTTTGTATTTTTCGAAAAATTTTGGCCTAAAATTAAAAACACACAACTAAAAACAAGGTACTGATCAACTAATTCCCTCCCCCAAACCTAAATGAGACATTGTCCCCAATGTCTTAAACAATAAAAGGAGAGTTAAGAAGGCCGTACATGGTTAGCTGAAAATCTACAGGAAATTAAAGGTTAAGATCCAGATTAATCCTACGCCTCTTACCACGATCGTCCTCGGACCAATTTATCTTTGAAAGGATACGGTCAACTTGTGGTTCATAGGCTAAAAGTTGGTCTATTAGATCTGGAGCAGTTCTGGCAGTATAGAGGAGTTCTTTCATAGGTTTTGACACGAACCCATTTCTCCGGGCATCATCAAGAAACACACAAAGAAAATCATAAAATCCATCAATGTTAAATAGTCCAAGCGGTTTCTGGTGTATGTTCAGATTCGCCCAAGATAGAACTATAAAAATTTCCTCCAATGTACCCAAGCCACCTGGCAAAGCGATAAAAGCATCAGCACGGTTAATCATTTCTACCAGTCGTTCAGACATACCTGGCACAATAAGTTCCTCTCCGTTTGATGATCCAATAAGATTTGCCTCTGCCAAGGGTTTTGGGATGATTCCCAAAACGTGACTGCCTCATTCCTGTACAGCCTTTGAAACGATCCCCATAAGTCCAAGATTGCCTCCGCCATATATTAAGTGCATATTCCTTGCAGCTAAGACTCGACCCAATTCCTGTGCTGCCTCTACGTATTGTGGCTTAATACCAACACTACTACCGCAAAACACACAGATGTTTTCAACTCGTCTTCTTGAAGTGGCTTCCATTTTTTATGTATTTCTTTCTCAAATCAGGATGCCTTCCAAAGTGCAATGACGAGCTGAATTTATAGTACCTGAAACGGGTGAGTAATAATAGCACTAGTATCTTCCATAGGAAGCTTGTTTAGCTAAACAACAAAATGAAATCGTGAAAGGTCAAAAAGTCTGGATCCTGTCTACGAAAATAAAGATAATTACAACAGAAAAATGAATCAAAGCAATAATTAAGGCAACGGAATTGTGTACGCAATACGCCACTCGTTTGGTATATAAATCGATTAGGATGCATCTCAAGAATTAATTCTTTACTCAGCCATCGTTAATGAATTGTTTCTCATCTTTGTGCTTGCCAAACATCATTCCTTCTGTCTTAAAATTCTCTGTTTGTGCTTTTCCCTACAAAAATAACATAAAAAATTAAAAACTCTACAACATGTATACACAAAATATGAAAACTGAAATTACAACAAATTGCATGGGTTGCCTCCCGGCTAGCGCTAAATTTTTCATCTTCAGCCAGACGTGACTGAAATCCATCTGTTAAGGTGGTTTCAATGTCGTTTTGGATGTCCTATTAAAGACAATCCCGTGAGCGTTGCTTTTGAATGGTCTCTTCCAACGGCAAGGTAGCAAAAAAAAATTGTCCCATTTAGTGCTTGTGCCACCTTTTTGCTCCTTCTTACTCTAGTGGTTCCTATAAAGAAAGAAAGAAAATCAGGAGGTCTCGTATGGTGCTTGACTTGGAATGAGAGTTCTATTCTGTCAAGCTTCTTGGAGATATCTTTGATTTGTACTCCCCAAAACAGCGATGTTTCTCCTGAATGCTCTGGATCTTTAGTAAGGTCAGACATTTGCTCTTCCATTTGCTCTGCTTCTTGTTCCACATTTTCTTCATAGATGTATTGTAAAATTCTTGTATTCAGCTCTTCATCTGTCATCTGTGAAATACATGCTTCAAAATTGTCAACCTGAAGATGCAAAGATGTTTCTGACATTAGGTTTTCATCCTCTGATATGACTGGAATGGACGGTTCAGATAGATCTTCTTCAAACATCATGGTAAAGCATGCTCCAAGATCTTTATTTTGAGGATTGAAAGTTTGAACCTCCGTTGTTGGTGCAGTTGGTACAAATAGATCAGCTTCATCCTCGTCAGAATCTGAATAATAAAAGTCAAATTGAGACTTTACCAGCTCGAGCTCCTGAACTGATACCTCTGGTTGTGGATATTGCTCAGCCTTCTCCTCTGTTGAAGTGTCATTGTGAAATGATTGGTACTCGAAGGCTTCATCAGTGTCATCTGAAACTGGTTCTTGAGGTATGTAGTTCTGGTTTTCTGTGAATTGTCTCATTTGATCTGTCATCTTCTGAATGAATTCTGATTGTCTCTGAATACTTTCAAATTGATTCTGGCTTGTTTCAAGCATTGTATCCAACTTTTCTTTTCGTTTCTTGAACATATCTTCGAGCATGTTTAGCAACTGATCTTCCTCTGATGGTTCTGATTGTTGATGAAGATCATTGTAGGTGGGTGGTGGATAAGATGGAAAATGTGGTTCTGTGAAATGTGATGGCTCGTCATACCATGAAGGATCTTGATAGCTCTGCCACCCTGAATGGTAGTTGTATTCGCAATAATCTCTAGGGTGGTTACCATTACATATGTCACATCTCCCCATTGCGTCTTGTTGAGCAGATATGGTATTGCTTGGTTCTGGCATCCAGTGATAATTGTTGGGCTGGACAACAGGCCTCAGAAAACCGGACTGTTGCTCCCAGATTTGGGGAGTATCTTCTAGTAAAGCTCGTGATCTCTCAATCTCCCAATAATGTTCCATTTTTCAATCACCTGAAAACAAAAGAAAGAGATAAAAATTACAGATAAAAATAAAGAAAATTATATATAAGTAAATTAGATAACTTCAAAATTAATAACTCAAGAAAAAATAAATCCCCGGCAACGGCGCCAAAAACTTGACCAGCGTAAACACACACGTATAACGCAAGCGCACGTATCGTTCAAGTAGTATAAAAATATCGATCCCACGAGGACTTAATTCCTACTGTTGTTATTAATTATTGAATCTATTTATTTACAAATATCTAATTGAGAGAGAAGAGAATGATTACTTGATTGATTTGATTGATTGTAGAATTGCTAAATAAATAAAAAGACAAAAGAAAATACTAAAGAAAATAACAAAAGACACAAAGATCTAGGGTTGTGAATCATTCTAATATCATTTAAAAGATGAAGTGGTTATTTCATGTTTGTGTAATAAATCAGTTTATTAACCTGGAACACTAAATTATGCAAAAGTCTATGTCGATGGTTAGACGCAAATACCCAGTTTAACCCAATTGAACCATATGTCTATGTCAACCAAATTATCTAGATTCATTAAGTTTAAGTTCCAATTATGGCTACCCCCGCCCGATAGGTATATGTCTATCCTGTAAGGAAATCTATTAAAGGGTTCTCTATCCTCAAAGAAGATCGTGGGCTATTAAGTCTAAGGCTGAAACCTAAAATCTCTATGTCTAGTCCATTTTAGATTTACCACATCAATCTTATTGGTGATCAGACAACAAGAAGCATTAAGCTTAAGACTTAATAAGTAAACCTTTAAATTACCCAAACTATAAAATAACCCCTATAAACCGGTGATATTAGAATTCATCACAACCCCAGATAACTAACACATAACTAGGGCTAATAAAAACTTAAAAGTAAAAGACATAAAGTAAAAATGCTGAAAAGTAAAAGACATAAAGTAAAAGCTGAAAAGAAAAATAAAATAAAATGCTAAGGTAAAAGGAATTACTTTTAGTATTTACTATTTTAGATATCTCCCATAAAATAATATATAAACTTGTGATAATATTACCAACCGACCAATCTGGCGGTATCCTTTATTAGTCAGGTTTAAACCAATTAAAATGAATTACCAACCGACCAATCTGGCGTTATCCTTTTTAAGTCAATATTTTAAATAGTGAATATATTATTTTTAAGGGAGATTAATCTAAATAGTAACAGTAAAAGAATTACCTTTCACCCTAGCTGGGGAAGTTACCTCCTCATGGTGAATAGTAAAAAATGTAAAAAGTAAAAAAAAAAGTAAATTACTATATTAACAAAACGTAATTAAAATTATTTAAAAACTAAAAACTAAAAAAAACTAAAAACTAAAAGAAACTAGAGAGAGAAACTCTCTCTTTACTTCAAAGAGATGAGAGAGAGTGGTACATCTAAAACTGAAATCTCGAGCTCAATTTATAGGCGCGGATAGGCATCGGGCGTCCCGACGCTGAGGCCTTTGGCGTCGCTACGCCAACTTCTGTCGACGTGGCACGCTCTGGTTCGTCGGTTGCAGATTCTGGATAAGATGATAAGGTGACACGTGGCGAGGTTGTTGGAGACTCAATTATTGTGACACGTGGCGGCTTCTGATTGGTCGGCAAGATTCTTATCCGCCACGTGTCAGATAAGGATTAGATAGTCAATAATTGATGCTGACATGGCGCTGACGTGGCGGTGACATGGCGACACGTGGGAAAGGGACTGTCGGCACCGTAGGATTGCGACACGTGGCACTTCCTGATTGGCTGATGATGACGTGGCGGTGAGGTGGCAGTTTGACTTGGTCAACCTGGTGATGTGGCTGATGATGTGGCAATGACATAGAGTGACACGTGGCATACGTGGCGATGATGAATGTCGGCACCGTAGGATGATGACACGTGGCACGGCATATTTTAGCAGATCTGCTGTGATGGTGACATGTGGCACGGCACACGTTAGCAAAGTCAAACTTTTCTCAGATTCTGATTTGTGGACCCGGCACACGTTAGCACTGTTCGCCGCATGTTAGGCGTCGCGACGCTGAATGTCTTGGCGTCGCGACGCGGGAAATTACCAAAATGCCCTTTTCGTCAAATTTTCACTGTTTTGGCCCAAATCACCTCCAGAATGTCCTGAAACTTTATTTATCTACAAAATTACACAAAACACATCAAAATATTCACAAAACTCAAGACACTATACAAAATATTAGGTTAAATGAGTGGGTATTAGTGATAGATTTACCACTCATCACTCTCTCTGATCTACGCGGTCCTTGTGTTTTCGAAGATTGTGGTACAGTCTCATCCCTAACGGACTATTCTTGTTCCGCTAAGGATTCTGTGCCAAGAACAGTATCACTCCAATTTTCATCGAGTTCTATTTTCCTCCCACTAATCACTGCATTTAGGAATTCATTCTCAAGGAAAACGCATATAGAGCAACAAATACTTTGTTCTCTTGTGGTTGATAGAAGTAATATCATTTGGTTTCCCTAGGATATCCTACAAATAGACATTTATCCGATTTGGGTTCAAGTTGGTACCTTCCAAATGTTTGACGTATGCCCAGCAACCTTAAATCTTCAGGAATGAGAAACCCGGTTTCTTTCCTGTCCATATCTCATATGGAGTCTGTTCAGCAGACTTTGACGGAACCTTATTCAAAATAAGTATTGCACTGTTCAATACATATCCCCAGAAGGAAATAGGTAGCTCTGTGCGACTCATCATAGACTTTACCATGTCTAACAAAGTTTGGTTTCTCCGTTTGGACACACCGTTTAATTGCGGTGTTCCTGGAGGAGTCCACTGTGAAAGAATACCATATTCTTTCAAGTAATTGAGAAACTCATTGCTCAAGTATTCGCCACTACGGTCTGATCGTAATGCCTTAATACTTTTCCCGGTCTATTTTTCTACTTCGTGTCGAAACTCTTTGAATTTCTCAAAGGTTTCCGACTTGTGTCTCATAAGATAGACATAACAATAACATGATGCATCATCCGTAAAGGTTACGAAGTATTCATATCCATATCTAGCCTAGCTAGACATGGGCCCACATACGTCACTATGAACTAGGGCTAACAGTTCGGTGGCACGTGCACCTTTACTGCTAAAAGGTGATTTAGGCATCTTGCCTAATAAATAAGATTTGCAGACGTCATATGAATTTGGATCAAATCCGTCCAAGTACCTACTCTTCGAAAGTGTGGATATACATGTCTTGTTTATGTGTCTCAGACGATAATGCCACATATAAGTTTCAACTTTGTTACTTACTTTAAGCCTTTTGTTTGTTACATTATATATTTGAGATTAATTCATATTCAAAATATAAAGACCATTATTTACATCAGTAGTGCAAATTTCCATATCATTTTTATACATAAAACACCCAGTGTTTCTAAATACAAAAGTATACCCACATTGGGCTAACATAGATACAGAAATAATATTCCTAGTCAAACTAGGTACATAATAACAGTCTGTAAGTTTAAGTACATGCCCCGAGGGCAGTTCCAAAACAAAAGTGCCAACGGCCAAAACGGCGACTCGTGTCCCATTTCCAACGCGGAGGTCAATCTCTCTTGAGGCCAGTCTCCTGCTAATCTGCAGATCCTGCACATCAGTACATATATGAGTACCACAACCAAAATCAAAAATCCAATTTTTAAAACCAGTAGTAGACATGTTTATTTCTATAACAAACATACATGAAGCCGGTGCCTTGCCCGCTTTGATTTCCTTCATGTGTGTCTTGTACTCGCGGCAGTCACGCTTCCAGTGCTTCCCGCATTGCAGACATACAACTTGGGATTTGTCATTGCCCTTCCCAGAAGGTTTTGACGATTTGGCCTTGCCTTTCCTCTTCTTCTTCTTCTTTACACCTCCAGTCGCCTTGGGCCAAGCCCTCGGAGTCTGAGATGTTGAAGCGAAGTGCGCCTCGCGCTTCTTGCCCTTAAGGAGCTCTTTTTCTGCTTCGCGCTGTGTGGACATCAACTCTCCAAGAGTTTGGTCTTGGTTCAACATGTTGTAGTTCCACTCCAAGTGTCGGGGAGAGACTGTAGGATCAAATCTACTGAAGTCTCAGCCTCGAAGACGATGCCCATCTGTCCGAGCTGCTCAATGTCAGCAATCATCTGTGACACATGGTGCTCAACATACGTACCCTCTAACATGCGAGCGTGGAAGAGCTTCTTCTTCAACTCATATCTTTGCGATCTAAGATTAGATCGGTGAAGATCATGCAACTTCGCCATCATCTCATAGGGATCCAATCCCTTGTTTTGACGATGGAATTACGGAGTCATAGCAGCAAGCATTACCGATTGAGTGGTCGCGTTGTCATCGCTATGAGTCTTCCAAAACTCTAGCTCAAGTAACTGATCAGGTCGGGGCTTAGGCCCAAGAGGTCTCTCTGGTGTAGAGTAACTTCTCGGATCCCAGAACAATTCTGAGATTCATATCCCAGTCTTGAAAGTTTGTGACATTAAAGACATTATCGCCCATGAAAATATCCCTAATGCTTAACTTTTCTGTCATCTTAACCGCAATAGTCCAACTATTCGATTAACTATGTATGGGTACAATCTAACTGTTACAAGAAAAATAATAATATATTAGTCCAACTAATAAAAATAATTGACGAAATAATTTGAAAGCGCGTAGAGCTAAGTATTTGAACGAAATTGAAAATTCAATACTAGCCTCTCACTATTTTTTGGCAAGCCTCTAACCCTCTGTTGAGTACTCGGGAAACCTAGTTTCCTAGTGGGCTAGGATCCCGTTAAATAACACACAACCTTGACTTTGGCCAACAAGCTGTATGATATTTAACTAGGTAGATCTCTAAGATCAATTGGATTTCATCCAATTCCTAGATCCGGTAGGTGGACCTCCAAGTCTGAAATATATATACAATATATATGCCAATATATCCAATATAGTTTCCTAACTTTTTTCCTCTGAATCAACTAAGCCTTGGCTTTGGCACAACAAGCTTAATGATTCCAGTTAAGCGAAACCCATTGACTTTGGAAAGCTTCGTAATCGATGTCGATGGACAAGAAGTGATCTTGACTTTGGCCAACAAATCACAACTTGGACAAGACATACGATATGGAACAAAGCCTTCATGATTCAAACACATCCGCGATGGACAAAGGTCTTGACTTTGGACAACAAACCAGTGCCAATCTTGGATCTTGAGTAAGAATCACTCAATGGAAGGAAAACGCTTAATATTTATTGAGGGTTTTTCGCGTAAATTGGTAACCAATTTATTATCTTTGATTAGGTTTCATCATACACCCTTAAGCGTGCATTCTAAAAGCATAATAAGGCGCGAAAATAAATTAATAATGATATGCGGATATATATCTCACAGATTGTTCCTAGAACAAATCACTCATCTCATCACTCCATTCTCCTCCGGCTAGCACTATTCTAACTTCTACCCAATTACATAATACAATTAAGAAAACCTCATAAACATTGAGGGGAATTAGGTGAGAAGAGAATTAAAAGAATCGATAGATAAGGCTGGACACACAGGTCCAATTTAATAAATTCTAAATTTACAACAATTTCCAAAATTGCCATTTCCCTTCTAATATCCATCTGATGACATTATCATTCAACACATCCATGTATTCACACAAAGCATGTTATTCAATCAATCTAATCCAAAAATTAATCTTTGAATAAAGTGATCATCCAATGTTCAAACAACGATTTGATTTGCGCGAGTCCAACTCGTTTAAGAATAAGTACTCGAAGTACGAATTCTTGAATTATATCGAACTACAATTTAAATCTAATTTAATTTGTATTCAATACTAATTCCATATTTAATTCCAAATTAAAAAACTACACTTTTAAATGAGCCTTTAGACTTAGATTCCAAATCTAATCTAAATGGGTCTCAAAGCCCAATTAACATCCAATGTCATTTAATTAAAGTCCAATGGGCTTTCAATTAATTTCTTAAGGCATGGACTTTGGTCAATATGGGTCAAACCCAAATACCAAAGCCTAATAAAGGAATCACCATATTTTCCAAGAAACCAATTTCGGCCCATTAGGCCCAATTAAACATAAAAGGCTCATTTGTCATATTTGGACTTAATGGAATGGTTTAGGCCCAATTTGGATCCAATCCAATTGTCCTAAACCAACTTGGCCCAACCAAGCCCATTTGGTCCAAATACAACATTTTAAGCCCAATCTAAAATTAACCCAATTAATCAAATTCTAAAATTCCAACAATTTCATAATTTAATTAATTAAAGTGTATTACATTAATTAATTATTAAATTAACATTTCCAAAATATAAATTTATCAATTAATCATGCTTATTAATCATCAATACATGTCCAACATTATTGAAACAAAAAATCATCTCATTTTCATGCTTACTAGGTCACGACATTTGTAGGATTTTATATCCGATTCTGATTTCAATCCGATTGAATCTCAAATCAATATTTCTCAAGTCTTTAAACTCATCCAATGATCAAAAGAACAAAAAATACCATGACTTTAGAGCATATATCTATTCGGCCAAGCCTAAGATTTTGGGCAAAATTAATCCAATTAATTTTTTCTAAAATTGATCATGCATAACTCTAAGTTATCAACATACAAGCATACTCAAACAAATAATTTGATTAAAACATGCCCAAATCAAAAATACACAAATCAAGAATATAAACCCTAAGTTCAATTTCATGCTCAATAAGGCTCATGATACCATTGTTGGTCTCTAAGACATTCCCAAGATCATATAAAATAATGAAATCATGTGAATACGAAAATAAAGTAGGGCGGAATCATACTTACAAAGAACTGATGTTGGATGCGTTGAACACAAAAATTTGTCTCCTCCTAGTTTCGGCCAATGTGTCCTTATGAATGTTGAATCCAAGCTCCAAGCTTTTGATCTTTGATTCCAAGCTCAAGGAATTAGTTTCCCTAACACCTTGATATGATCCTTGAATGTGCTAGCAAGAAAAAAAAGAAAAACAATTTTCTTTCCTTTGGTAGAAGCTCACGGTTTTGGAGCTCAATGGGAGAGAGAGAGAGAGTTTTCAATTCTTTTGTTTTTGTTTTCTAAAAACCTATTACCAAAAATCCTTCACACTTTTGGTATATGATTTTCCAGAAAGCATAAAGCAAAATGGAGGGAAAAATGGCATTCAATGCCTCCATCTACTCCCATCATGAATAGTGATTGGTTGTCAATCACAAAAAGGTAACATGACTTTCATCACTAAAGTGACAGGCGATGTGACTTGCGATGTGACTTGTGGGCCCCACTTTAATGCAAAATGCGAGTGGCCGCAAACACATTCCGGGCTCGAGTTTGTTAATTCTGAATTAACGAATTTTTCGTTGCGACGTAATTAAATCAAATTTAATTAAATAATTATGCCTAGCAAAATTACTATTCACGTCGCTCGCGAATTAATTCTAAATTAATTCGTTAGCCCAAATTAAAATCCAATTTTAATTCCGCGTTGAAATCTAATTTCGTTTAATATATCGAATATATTATTTTATCGATTAATTCCAAATTAATCGTTTTCTCTCTTCAAATAGTATTTTATCCCAGATAAATTCTCTCCGTAATTAATCCTAGATTAATTATGTTCGAATCATACGTCATCGGTGAATCTTCGGGAAGCGACCCATGAGATCCCTGGATATGTTGGTAGTAAATCCGGTCGTCGGGACTATCTGAACACGTACGTACCTCGTACTACGTTTTTACCTATTTACGAGACATGGTTGGCTTCTAGCAAAGCACCGTGCCTACCCAATTCTCCAGAAATATTCTTAAAGGAATATATAATCTATGTCATGCGTAGTATACGTAGTATTGCGTATTGCGATCTAGTATCGGATGTCACATGCAAGGCCTGTGGCTAGAATAGTGTATGCCCCGTAAGAAGCATATATCGGATTACAAGCAACTAGTCTCTTTAATCGGATAATCATGACCTTGTCATATTATCCCGATGGTTGCAACCAATTAGAGTACCAGTTATGTATCCCTACGTGATCATCATCTCCATATGACTGAAGTGATACTTCCTTCTTGACATCACACCCAATACACTACGATTCTCAATAAACCCAGAAGAGGCGTACACAGAACCTGTTAAAGTCATGGACGACCAAAACCAAAGCATATTGATTGTCGCAAGTACTAGCGATGCAAGTCTCAGGTTAAGACCAAATACACCTACCCTGATGCGGATTCCCATAGACACATAGTCATACTACCATTGGGATTCTGCGGGGTCTATCCAGAGCGAAGCTGTGTTTCTGTACCATCGGTAAACACAACCTCATATCACACTTGCATAAGTATTCAATACTTAAATATATGAGAACTATGCTGTTACGCTTCCATAACACGCACAAGTACAATACTAGTCTATTCTGCATTATCGATGTCCAGTCTCGATAATACTACGACTAGGGATATTTAATGATTAAACCCCGGATTGATACTGTCTCATATCTTGTAATGCGGAACTAATTATAAGGACTTTTATCATTTATATATTTAAGTAATCAAATTACAAAATGATAAAATGCAATTTCCATTGTGACATAGTTAATTTGTACAAAAACCACAATGTCTTTTATAAATAGTGACGCTATATGTCATAATTGTCTAACAGATACTTCTCTAATACTCATAAGGCGCAATCACAGACATGGTATATCTTTACCTACAATAACACAATAATTTCATTGTGATCTAAAAAATATTCTTTTGTTGCTACATCTTCCAATCACTTATAGATATTTGTACTACATGAAGCAAACAAAGAATGTATATGATTAAGGTCACATATCCATCACATTCAGAGCACATGCAACTTAAATCTTGCTACAAATATTCCAACAATGATATATGAAAATAATGTTGTCGGTATTGCATAAATTAGATGAGGATAAATCAAGGGAGACAGAATCAAGCACATCTCACTAAAGTTCTTCTACACTCATAAGCTCCAACAGAACAAACAAATTGATGTCAAGCAAATATGTTCCACTGATAACTTAGCAGATTTATTTATCAAAGCTTTACCCACATCAACTTTTGAGAAGCTTATAAATAGCATTGACATATGTCGACTTAGTAAATTACTAATGATATCTTTTAAGAGTGAGCATTTTATCAGAGGGAACGTATTCATTAAAGTGATGAACTATTGTTAGATAAAAGTACATTGTACTCTTTTTCTTTCGATCAGGTCTCGTCCCATTGGGTTTTACTAGTAAGGTTTTAATGAGAATCACATCCAAAAGTCATACAAATTGTGTGATTAAAATAGTGGGACCCAAAGGGGAGTGTTATAAACATGTATAATTTATATTGTGACATCTATTACTTTAATCTCTTATTATTTAGATAATTAATTTTTAATTTTACGACTTATCTCACATTATTTGAGGATAATTATCTTACCACAATTCCTCCCGATAATATAAAGGAACTCTTATAATTTATATTCATTCGAAATAAAAATAAAATTCGCACCTTTATAAAATATTTTAAGATCTTCTATTTTCTCTCTTTTATAACAGTATTCAAAATGATTGGCAAAATAGTGCTTAAAATGCGGTAAAAATAGCATGCAACGTGAGGGGAAAAAATGTAATAATATCTTAAAAGGAAAAGGAAAAAAAAGAAACAAACGCTTTCTCTTCTCCGAACAAGCAGCAAAAACTAGAGGAAGAGGATACAGCTTGACCTGTTCTCCGAATTTCTGCTCCTTCTTATACCTTCTACTCTTACAAACTTCTTTGCCTCGCCGCGTTCTTGCGCGGCGATTTTTGAAAATTGTTTGAACACCCAATTAATCCTTCAACAAACAAATAAATAAAACAATTTTTCTTTCCATTTTCATTTTTTTTCCCAATTAATAAACAAAGATAAAATAAATAAATAAATAAATAAAACAATGAAAAAGTTATCAGTATGTACATTGATATATGTTATGTTGATTCTTGTTGTGTAAAGACATACGGCCAAGATTACAAGGAGAATGACGATGCTGAATCTGCTCCGGCGCCTCCTCCGGGGCAAGATAAATGTAACGGTATTTTCTTGACGTATACGTTTATGGGACGTGAAATGGAGTATCCTCATGTCAAGAACGCGGCCAATCAATCGTGGGCGTTCAAGGCCACGGCCTCCATTGTGAACACTGGCATTGAGGACTTGAAATCTTGGAAAATGTTTGTAGGGTTTCGTTACAAGGAGATTTTGGTGTCTGCTACAGGGGCTACCATTATCGACGGAGCTGATTTTCCGGTGGCGGTTGGCAATGGAACCACGTTTATAGGAAATCCGCATGCGAATTTGAAGACCGCCATTGAAACTGCTGGAGATATTGATCAGATTTCTGCAAAGATTGAGATTAAAGGCACTCAGTTCGGCGTTAAACCACCTACCATTCCCATGCCCAAATCCCTTAAGCTCATGAATGACGGCTATCTTTGTCCTGCGGCAAAGTATGATGGTAAATTTTTTTTCCAATTTGTTTAGTTTCTCTCATATGATCAAAATTATTTATTAGATCATATTCATCTCATCATATTCATATTATATACTTAAACATTGAAATTTCTATTCTTTAGATTAGGTGTCCAAATTTTGAAAACTCAGTTAACCATCTATGTGAAATTGTGAATTATCCATGGTGGCCTCTGATGTGTATAAAAATTATTTTTTTATAAAACACCGACCCGCTAAAAGAAAAGAATAGTAGTGAAAACTATATATATATATATATATATTATATATATTTTTTCTTTTAATATGTCGTCGTTTGATGGTACAGGAAGCTACATGTACACATGTTGTAAAAGAGATCCCAAATACAAGGCTCCGCCGGTTAAAAAGACAAAGTTTGCACCATTGCAGAAAGGTGATCTGACGATGACTTACGATGTGTTGCAAGCCTACAGTAACAACTATCTTGCCCAAATAACAATGGAAAATGTGCATCCCTTGGGGCGTCTTGATCACTGGAATTTAACTTGGGAATGGCAGAACAACGAATTTATTCACGACATTAGAGGTGCCTTCACTCACAAGAAAGATATTTCTGAATGCATTTACGGCCCTGCTGGAAAAGCCCTCAATGACTTTGATTTCTCCCAAGTCTTGACTTGTGAGAAAAGGCCTATCATTTCTGATCTTCCAGCAACATACGCCAATGATACAAAGCTTGGCAAGTTGCCTTACTGTTGCAGAGACGGCAGCCTTTTACCTAAGCTCATGGATGAGAGCCAAGCTAGGTCAGTTTTTCAGTTGCAAGTTTATAAACTACCTCCAAATGATAACAGAACAGCCATAGTTCCACCCATGAAATGGCAGATCAAAGGAGATCTCAACCCCAATTACAAGTGTGGCCCTCCTGTTAGAGTAGATCCAACTGAATTCCCTGACCCCAGTGGCCTTCCAGCTATAAGTAACGCTGTCGCGAGTTGGCAAGTTGTCTGTAATATTACAAAGCCAAAGGATAAGCAATCTAGTTGCTGCGTTACCTTCTCTGCTTATTACAATGAATCCATCATTCCTTGCCCAACTTGTGCTTGTGGATGCCCAGATACCGGTAAATGTAGCCGCAAGGCTAAAGCAATGCTGATGCCATCGGAGGCTCTGCTTGTGCCATTCAGTAACAGGACAGATAAATTAACTGCTTGGGCTGAAATCAAACACTTTCGTGTTCCTAAGCCGTTGCCATGTCCTGATAATTGTGGGGTTAGTATTAATTGGCATGTAAATACCGATTACAAGGATGGATGGTCTGCTAGGGTTACACTCTTCAATTGGGACACAAAACCTTTTAAAGATTGGTTCCTTGCTGTCAAAATGGACAAAACTTTTGTTGGGTATGAAATGTGTACTCATTCAATGGCACAAAGCTACCTAAGCAAAACAAAACCCTTCTCTTCCAAGGATTAGAGGGTTTGAATTATTTGGTGGGATTAACTAATGGCACCAAACGAGGTGAGCCTAAAGTGCCTGGAAGCAGCAATCTGTGATTTCATTTCTTAAGAAAAAGACCCCAAATGTTAATATCCTGAGAGGTGATGGTTACCCTACCAAGGTCATCTTCAATGGTGAGGAATGTGCACTTCCTAAAGTATTTCCCCAACGAGATGCTGCTCATAAGTCTGCTGTCAACGTTTTGCTCGTTTTCTTCTCTGTGGTTGCGACATTCGTGCTGATGTAAGATCGTTAATTCGCAACCAGTTGGGAAGACTTTTTTCCGTCCGTTTAATTAAAGTTCTGTTCTTGTAGGGAAATTTACTTTTGGTAAGAATTTGCATTACTTTTATTTATTTCATCAAAGCACACTCTTTCATGTGAGATTTTTAAGAACTATTCTTTTCAGAGATACAAAATTGCTTGTTCTGAATTGGTGGTGAAACCATTTGATTCAAGACAGTGAGAAGTCTGTAACAAGTTGAAACAGACATTATAAGAATAACTTTCATCATTTAGTAGTGTAACTATTGTAGCTCTCAATATGTGACATCTTTTTAGTTTATTAATTAATTCCATATGCATTTAACAGGGTTAATTAATCTGGTTAGTGTTTTCAAATTTCAATTAAGGTTCCAAATTAACCAAATATATATTGGAACTTCTTTACATTGGATGCTAGCAGCTTCTACTGAGTTCAATTTCCAGTATTTATTAGTTTCACAGCAAGAAATGGCCTAAAAATATATTTCTTTGGATTTGATTATGTTAATTTCCTCTTTCCACTGTAAATACATGATCTATAATTATTTTTTATTATTCTTTTGCATAATTAAAAGGATTAATTTCGTTTTACTCGTGTTTTGGTTATACTATTAATTTTTAGAAAACACAAATCCACGCCCTTATTTTCGTTGGAAAAAAATTAGGGTAATTTAGGTAGCCTTAATGAAATTCTTCATCATATTTTTATCTTCTCAATAAAAAATAAGAGTGGATAGGAGATAATAAAAATACATGGGATAAAAAGAAAGAAAATATTTTGCTTCTCAACATGTCAAATGGGAATGGATCAAGTGTTTTGTTTGTTCAAGGCATTGCTCAAGGTCCAAGCAGAGGAAAAATTGTACTATGTAAAGGTAATATTATGTCCCTCGTGTAATAATCAAATAATATTTTGTCACGCATGATAAAATAATAAAAAAAAAAAAACAACTAAATAATTCATTAGAATTGTATCCATGATTATTACAATTTTATTGGTATGTCGGTCATCAACTCAATATTAATAAATCATATTTGAAGAGGCTCATATGAAATTCTCGAAATAATATCCGGAAAAGGAGATTCGGCTAATCAAAATTCAGAAACTAAAAGAAATTTAACGTTCATCAATAGCTAAGGGTTTGATTTGATTGTCCGGTCCAGAGTTCGTGCACTTCTTATCATAGCTTGGAATAGCTAAGGGTTTTAACTGTTTCGTTTAAGCCCGGGTCGGGTGGTTTGGCGATAGGGTTTCCAAAAAAAAAAATATTATATGGACAGCATACTCCCAAGTATAAAGCTCAATGATTTTTAGATTAAAAATGATCATAAATCTTAACATTGGTAATAAAATGCTGATTCGTATTACATTTTTGTGAAAAATGAAAAAAAAAGAAAAAAAAAAAACAAATTACATATACAGTTGATGAGAAAGATTAATTTCAGGTACAACAGTTTATTGTCCAGGTGCATCTGCTTGTTGGAATTCATTCAATTCTGCAGTCTCTGTTCCAAAATTTACTTGGAGGGTATATTATTTTCTCATGCCAAATCAACTCACAGCATTTTTTGAGTGCCGATTATTGATCGAGTGAGATGTTATGCTAAGCACAAAACGCTATGTCTATTTGGCCTGCAGTAACAATGGAAACATAAGATTTAAGAGAGAATTGGAAAAGCTTCTTGGATTAACAAGCAACAGGGAAGGGCTCAACTATTCTCTATTGCGAAATCTTGATACATACATCTCTCTATTAATTAGATTCACAACTACTCCAAGAACATACCTTTAAATATTTCTTATGAAGTTTCATAGCCCCAGTGCAAGCCTTTTTGGCATCCAAATTTCCTGTCATGTCATTCAATATCTGAAAAAGGTATAAAACAAATAAAATTGGAAAGTGAAGAGAAATTAATGAATGAGATGAATGAAAGACAGGATGTCAAAAAATTTCTCAGAGTAGTTTCACGGCATGATGGCAAACGTAGAGAATTTTTAAGAAATGTAGTGAATGTCATTGCAATGACATTAATTATAATTTTCGTATTAAGTATTGAAGAGAACTTCTATTATATTCGGAAGAATCCTCTTCATGCACGTCGTCTAAGACTCTAAGCTATCCTTGAAAAAATGCTTTCTGTACTTGACTGTTATAGTTCATGAATACCAAGTGGCAAATTGAAGGTTTAAAAAAAATGAAAGTTGAAGACTTATAAAGCTGACCTTCACTACATCGTCCAGGCCTCGAGCTTCTTGCAGTAGCTTTGTGCTCTTATCTTTCATGACACTGGCAACAAGGAAAACCGAAATGGGGAGGGGAGCTTCTGAAGTCTTTGCTCTATTTTTCATAATTTCTCTCTCATACTTCCCACATTGACGAATTGATTTTGCTTTTCCTTTAGATCCCTCTGTTTTAATACTAGCACCTGATTCAGCTTCTTCATACAGATAAAACAAGTCCGGATCATATTCTAGAGCCCACATCATCTGTTAAAAGTTTAAATAATCACAGAAGACAGCAAATATGATAATCAAAATTCACCTTTGCAAGCAGGGAAAGAGAGAATAAATTCAGAACACAAGTTACTGCAAATTAGTTTAGACAGCAATTATGCACCCATGATATGGAGTAAGATTCACAGAAAAACATAAAACAAACTAAGCAGGTTTTTCTTTTCAACCCTTTCTACATCTCCATATCCACATAGATCCTTTACACACTCAGTGTTGGGAGGGCATCACATGTGAATCAAACTGAATGGCCATTCTTCATCCACACAAGTGAGCAATTTTATTAGACATCAGCGTGATCCATTATTTTTCCTGCAAACTAGAGAAACTATACTCCATGTTAAATATACCATAGGCCTTTGATTTCATTTGTTAAGCATGACATCCTGAGATCAAATCCTGGGATACAGATCAATTAGGGAAACTGGGGTGTAGTCCCCTATTGCTGGGTCTGAGGTACAAACCTCATTCATATGACATAACGGACTAACTGTACTTTAACTTCTTTTAAAAAAAAATAATAATAATAAGAATCGGAAATAAACACAATGGGGAAAAAAAACCAGAGTACTGAATTTTTTGAAATTGGAATCTACATTAAGGCTTTAAATATTGGGCAGAAAAGAAATCATCTAAAGTTCTAAACGTACTTTCTCAGTTCAATAAGGTGAAAAAATAAAAGATAGTACCAGATAATGAAAACCATACCTCCCAGAGATATAATGAATCACAAAATGAGAATTCTCGACGGAACAAGACCATAAGCATTCTAAACGCAAATAGATAGTCACCTCCGCCTAGCGTCTCTGAGTTCCATTAAACATAAATTCTTGTTAATTTCTTTCGGGCACATAAAACAAGTGATACAAAAGAACAAGCAGCAGCATCACAAGAACATAGGACAGGTAAATAATCCTGTAAAACAACTCTGTGTATAAAAGAATTTTAGAACCATTCAGTATTCTTAATAGCTGCAGACACATCTGCACAAGTTCAAGAAAGAAATTTAACGCAAGTTGGTCTGACAACTCATCACAGTTTGGATAACTTTGTGTGGGAGCACAAAAAGTTATTTTGGACGGAAGATGGCAAACATGTTTCTTTTTTTTCCCTTCTTTCCTACTTAATGGCATATAAATGAATAAACCAACTTTTAAGACTATGATATCATTAGTAACTTCAGAATATAATGGGCTTGAACTAGAATCTCATTAAAAAACAAACTTTCGGTTTCTGCTCCAAGAAGTAAGAAACAGAAATCACAAAACCTATGCCAACATCCAGTCACACCACCTTTATCATATTTTATTGAAACACTTCACATCACTAGGGATGAATTTATTATTAAAATAAAAATCTACTGAACCATTTGTTTTTTCTAATCTCCTCAACATAAAGTTATTTTGGGCTAACACACTAGCAGTGTCCAGAACTCGGTGGTAAAAGTTTTCGACCCTACATATTTTCATTATTAGCTTCTTGTTACAATGACAAGCAAAGGTTTGCGAATAAATGATCAGTGTATAATGGCTTACATGGATAGAGATGCAAGATTTATTTGAGACATGTTTTGTAGATTATTACCCAGAATTACAACAACAAAACATGTATTCTAGATCATACCTAAATGTTGATGAAGTTTCGGATCAATAACCTGAGTAATTGAAGCCAAATTACTAAGTTGTGCCTCCACCCCAACAGAGCTCTCAGTGCATCTGAAATTTCCTCGCTTCAGAATTTCAATAAGAACACATGGTTAAGAATTAGGATATTGAGTTGAAAAAAGAAAACAAAAGGCAACATATCTAAATGATCATATGGAGACACAATTCAGTTAGTTCCCAACAGCGTATGACGGTCACCGAAAAAAATACACAAATAATGAAAACCTTCTAAACCCTCCTATGCCATTAGACAGACTGTTCAGGACCAGAGATCAGCACTGAAGAGGAACATGCTTCTTAGATAATTCTGACCGCATTTCCAGTTTTATTAAAAATAATTGAAAACATTTTCCTCTTGCGGCCATATAAAAGGAAAGGATCAAGTTCATTTTGATCAAAGATGAATAGGGAAGAGCAAAAGCGAGCAAGCATTGAGAACCAACCGGTGTAGTTTCCATAACATGGATAAAGACAATTTAAAAACCAAGATTGTGTATTACAAAGCTGGAAAATTATGGTATGCATCTTTCCACATGGGTGGACAGACTATGACTACCCAGGGTACAATAGAGACTAATTGAAAATATGTTGCATAGAATCAGAGAAAAAGAACAACATATGACGCTAAGAACAAGAAATCAATTTATGAAAGGAAACAAATGAATGGAAATGATGGAAATTCATTAGTTACAGATTTAAATAAATTATATACTGTAAAAGGTGAGAGTAGATAAACTCCGCAACCATTGAAAGGATTTTACAGTTGAAGAGGTGGTGGAAAATGCTAAAATAAATACAACCACTAGCTATACTGTGCATTTTTTTGTTCCAATAATTGACAGGAAATCAGGAAATCCTAAAGAGACTTCTAGAGATGAAATAATAATTGACCAATTCAATGGACTTTATTTTATCCTCAATTGTTAAGGCATTAATGAATGAAGAATATCATATTGTTAAGAAAGAAGTTTACTTATTAGGAGCTCTAAATACAACCCTGAAAACGCAATTCTACACCACATGTCAAAATGAAATGCCACACCATACAGTGAATTCCATTAAAAAAACGATAAACAATATATACCAATCTGCGCATCAAGCGTTCGAAGCACCAAAATGCATCAGCTTCATTTTCAAGTAGAATTATCATAGGGGAACAAAGATCACTCATTCCTGTTCATTATGGAGACAAAGTACAACGGCAGAGTTAGCATTTTTAATGCACATGATAGTGAGGCCTCAACAATAAAGGAAGTTTATTAATTACTCACCTTGACAGTAGCCAACCTCTGTATCTATCCAGGCATAAACAGCCAGAATATCCCAAAGTTTTGACAAGTTTTCTTGCTTCTCATAAAAAACCAACGTCCTATCAGTGCGAATCACATCAAGACCTAGCATAAACAGTTTCCAAGCAGAATGGGTCAGAAATAGTAACTGGTCAGGGAAAAAAATGAAGATCAGGAAAGAAATATTTCTATTTACTTTTGATGATTAACATAATTAACAGAATCACCAACCACAGAAAAAAAGGAATAAATAATAAGTTAGAGCAATTTACAAAAGAAACTTTGACATGTTTATCCATTTCATATTTGAAAGATAATAATCTAAACCAGAATACACAAATCATACTGCAATAAGATAATTGAGATGACACGCTCCTTGACAACAATCTCAAGACCATCATGCATGTATAAAAAGTTCTATCATGAAATGGTAATTCTCATTAGCTATTACCAATTGGTAAAAATCTGAAATAATGGGTATTTCAAATCCTTCACATGCCATATTAATTTAAAGTCAAGATTAGAAACAGGGAATTGATAGGAGCAAATTTGGAAAAATAAAATAATTCTGCATATGCTATTAAAAGGCATTGCCAACCTATTTGATGTAGGGTTAGCAGCCATTGAATAACTTTCTTGTCCAAAGGACCATGGCTGAGAAGCTCTTTCACCATTTGTGAACTAGAAGCATTAATACCTGAAGAATCCATGCCATTGACAAATAAATAACACTGTCTCAGAATAGTCACTATCTTTAGAATGTAAGATCAATTCCTTGCCTGAATTCGTTTCTTGAAGTACTAAAGGGTCTTTAATGGGCAGACCAGCATCAGTAATTACAGGGGCAGTAACGAATTTGCCACTTCCAACAACAGGAAAGATTTGGTGACACTCCTCCTTCCAGGCAGAATATTGCAACCTGAAGATTAAAGAAATAACAGTTAGCAAATGAAGTCCTCCTGTAGGATGAAGGTGCAGCAAAGATTTTGGTCATTGACCTCCCAAATGGTTATTGAAATGGACATTATAATTGAAGGAGTTAAAACATTGCGACACTGAAATAAATTAGATGATAAAACATAGATGTGTTTAAGGTGCAAAAGCATTTAAACATTCAAGCAAAGCTCAGCATCCGAACAGTTTCAAGCATGGCGAAATCCTATTGAACACTGAAGAATTTGACATGCCTTGCTATTTACAAACAATATGCAAAGACTAATAAATCATACAAAGATTTGACGAGGAAATTATTTTGTTCCTAGCGTGACTAACAAACTCAGTGAGTAAATAATGAAATTTTCAATGAAAGAAACTGGCATCGAAACAAGCAAGATCGGGAAGCTAACCAACATAAATATTTATCTAGTCATTTTGCCTTCAATAATTTCAGGCAGAGAGAAAAACTTATAGCAAATAATGAAATTTTCAATGAAAGAAATATTGGCATCGAAACAAGCAAGATCGGGAAGCTAACCAACATAAATAGTTATCTAGTCATTCTGCCTTAAATAATTTCAGGCAGGGAGAAAAACTTATAGCACAAATTGGCATGCTTAGCATTCCACATAATATGCAAAAACTACTGGACTATCTTTATGAAGATAAGCTTATTAAGTCCAGTGAGGTTGTAGAGTACAATTATTGTTTTTATACTTCAGCACCTATTACATGGTACCATATGATACACATTTGTATCAATACCTATTTGAGCCACCAAACCTACCCAGGCAAATAAGGACTAATGCAAGAAGTTTGAACACACCATATTAACTGGACATAAATTATTCTCATAGCTGGAAGCCAAACCAATGAAAAATAGTTTTTGACCCAATCTTGTATATACAACCCAAATCATTATTTGATATCTAAAAAATCTAAAGTAGGATGCACATCCTTACAGAGAAAATAATCGAAGATATATTAGTTCTCAGCAATCTCAAAAGAAATGTTTAAGTACTAACTTTTAACATCATTATAACCTGTGAAAAAAAAAATTGACTACCTCCGACGTCGTCGTATCTCCTCCCGACCATCAAATGTGCTCTTAGGTTCATAACAACCAAGTAAAAATTCCCAAACTTCTCCTCTGATTGATGGATGGATGCCCTAAGGAGACAAAAAATGTATAATGCTAGTTAACAACATTCACAAAACGATAAGAAAAAGAATTTAAAAGGATAAAACAAAAAGCAAATAAAAAAGGCGGCCCAGTGGGGTCTGGGAATAAAACAAAAGGCAATGAGCAAGGAAAATAATGGATATTTGAATATAAAGGAATAACATAGTGAATTCTGCCGTTTAATTTTACACATGTAACCTTGCTATAAAGATAAAAATTGACACAGAGAAGAAAAATCATTATTATGATGAGGTGTATTAAGTGATTCACCAAATCTATTTCAAACTTATCAATAATCCTATGTTCCAGTCAAACAATGAAACAAAGTGATTCTAAGAAAAAGCGAACAACTACGTTAATAGGACAAACACCAAGCATTCAATGCTCCTTCTTAGAACTTCAAGCGTGTAAAAACTTAGGCGATTACATTTAATAT
>SKCR01042527.1:0-57626 GCA_019454045.1 Zanthoxylum bungeanum
AGTAATCCGGTGTCGGAATATCTGAACACGTGCGTACCCGGTACCACGTTCTTACCGATTTACAAGACATGGTTGGCTTCTAGCAAAGCACCGTGCCTACCCAATTCTCCAGAATTATTTTTTAAGGAATATGTAATCTATGTCGGGCGTATTATACGTAGTATTGCATATTGCGATCCAGTATCGAATGTCACATGCTACGCTTGGGGTGGAATTGTGTCTGCCCCGTACGAAGCATATATCGGATCTCTGGTAACTAGTCTCTATAATCGGATAATCATGACCTAGTCATATTATCCCGATGACTGCAGTACAAAAGAGTACTAGTTCCGTATCCTGCGTGATCATCATCTCCATATGACTGGAGTGATACTTCCATCTTGACATCACAACCAATACACTACGATTCTCAGTATACCCAGAAGAGGCGTACACAGAACCTGTTAAAGCCCCGGATGACCAAAACCAGAGTATACTGATTGTCGCAAGTATTAGCGATGCAAGTCTCAGGTTAAGACCAAATACACCTACCCTGATTCGGACTCCCATAGACATATATTAATACTACCAATGGGATTCCAAGGGGTCTATCCAGAGCGAAGCTGTTCCCATACTATTGGTAAACACAACCTCCTATCAAACTTACATAAGTATCCAATACTTAAATATATAAGAACTATGTCGTTATGCTCCCACAACGCGAACAAGTGCAACACTAGTCTATTCCGCATTATCGATGTCCAGTCTTGATAATACTACGACTAGGGATATTTAATGATTAAACCTTAGTGGATTAATAATGTCTCATGTCTTATTAATCCAGAACTAATCATATAGACTTTTATCATTTATATATCTTTGTAATCAAATACAAATGATAAAAGAGCAATTTCCTTTGTCACATAGTTAATTTGTACAACAACACCATGTTATGTACAAATAGTGATGCTATGGGTCATAATTGTCCAACATATTGACCAAAGCCCATGCCTTAAGAAATTAATTGAAAGCCCATTGGACTTTAATTAAATGAACATGGATGTTAATTGGGCTTTGAGATCCATTAAGATTAGATTTAGAATCTAAGTCGTAAATGCGCATTAAAAGTGTAATTATTTAATTTGGAATTAAATATAGAATTAGTATTGAATACAAATTAAATTGGATTTAAAATTGTAGTTCTATATAATTCAAGAATACGGACTTTGAGTACTTATCTTAAACGAGTTGGACTCGCGCAAATCAAATCGTTGTTTGAACATTGGATGATCAATTTAATCAAAGATTAATTAATTGGATTAGATTGATTGAATAACATGCTTTGTGTGAATACATGGATGTGTTGCATTGAATAATGTATATAAGATGGATATTAGAAGGGTGAGGGCAATTTTGGAAATTGTTGTAATAATATTTAGAATTTATTAAATTGGACCTGCTTGTCCAGCCTTATCTCTCGATTCTTTGTAATTCTCTTCTCACCTAATTCCCCTCAATGTAATGAGGTTTCTTTAATTGTATTATGTAATTGGTTAGAAGTTAGAATAATGCTAGTCGGGGAGAGGAAATGGAGTGATTTGTTCTAGGAATAATTTGTAAGATATCCATCCGCATATCATTATTAATTTATTTACCGTGCCTTATTATGCTTTTAGAATGCATGTTTAAGGGTGTATGATGAGACCTAATCAAAGGTAATTAATTGGTTGCCAATTACGCGAAAAACCCTCAAGAAATATTAAGTGTTTTCCTTCCATTTAATGATTCATTCTCAAGATCCAAGATTGGCACTGGTTTTTTGGCCAAAGTCATGACCTTTGTCCATCGCGGATGTCTTTGAATAATGAAGGCTTTGTTCCATATCGTATGTCTTGTCCAAGTTGTGATTTGTTGGCCAAAGTCAAGATCACTTCTTGTCCATCGACATCGATTACGAAGCTTTCCAAGGTCAATGGATCCCGCTTAACTGGAATCATTAAGCTTGTTGTGCCAAAGCCAAGGCTTAGTTGATTCAGAGGAAAAAGGTTAGGAAAAATATTGGATATATTGGCATATATATTGTATATATGTTTCGGACTTGGAGGTCCACCTACCGGATCTAGGAATTGGATGAGATCCAATTGATCTTAGAGATCTACCTAGTTAAATATCATACAGCTTGTAGGCCAAAGTCCAGGTTTGTGTATTTTTAACGGGATCCTAGCCCACTAGGAAACTAGGTTTCCCGAGTACTCAACAGAGGGTTAGAGGCTCGCCGAAAAATAATGGGAGGCCAGTATTGAATTTGCAATTTCATTCAAATACTTGGCTTTACGCGCTTTCAAATTATTTCGTCAATTATATTTATTAGTTGGACTAATATTTTATTATTTTTCTTGCAACAGTTAGACTGTACCCAAACATCGTTAATTAAATAGTTTGACTATTGCAATTAAGATGACAAGAATGTTGAGCATTAGAGATATTATCATGGGCAACAATGTCTTTAATGGCGCGAACTTTCAAGACTGGGACATGAATCTCATGATTGTCCTGGGATCCGAGAAGTTGCTCTACACTATAGAGAAACCTTTTGGGCCTAAGCCTAGATCTGATCAGATAGTTGAGCTAGAGCTTTGGAAGACTCATAGCGATGACAACTTCATTGCTATGAGTAAAAATTGGATTTTTGATTCTGGTTGTGGTACTCATATATGTACTGATGTGCATGATCTACAGATTAGCATGAGACTAGCCTTAGGGGAGATTGATCTACGCGTTGGAAATGGGACACGAGTCGCCGTTTTGGCCGTTTGCACTTATGTTTTGGAACTGCCCTCGGGGCATGTACTTAAACTTACAGATTGTTATTATGTACCTAGTTTGACTAGGAATATTATTTCTAATCTATGTTAACCCCTATAGGTATACTTTTGTATTTAGAAACATAGGGTATTTTATGTATAAAAATGATATGGAGATTTGCACTGCTGATGTAAATAATGGTCTTTATATTTTGAATATAAATCAATCTCAAACATATAATGTAACAAACAAAAGGCTTAAACTAAGTAACAAAGATGAAACTTATATGTGGCATTGTCGTCTAGGACACATTAAAAGACTCGCATATCCACACTTTTGAAGAGTGGGTACTTGGACGGATTTGATCCAAATATATGACGTCTTGTGAATCTTGTTTATCAGGCAAAATGCCTAAATCAACTTTTAGCGGTAAAGGTACTCGTGCCACCGAACTGTTAGCCCTCGTTCATAGTGACGTATGTGGGCCCATGTCTAGCCAGGCTAGAGGTGTATATGAATACTTCGTAACCTTTACGGATGATGCATCGCGTTATGGTTATGTGTATCTTATGAGACATAAGTCGGAAACCTTTCAGAAATTCAAAGAGTTTCGACATGAAGTAGAAAAATATACCAGCAAAAGTATTAAGACATTACGGTCGGACCGTGGTGGCGAATACTTAAGCAATGAGTTTCTTGATTACTTGAAAGAATATGGTATTCTATCACAATGGACTCCTCCCAGAACACCGCAATTAAATGGTGTGTCCGAATGGAGAAACTGAACTTTGTTATACATGGTAAGGTCTATGAAGAGTCGCACAGAGCTACCTATTTCCTTCTGGGGATATGCATTGAACAATGCAATACTTATTTTGAATAAGGTTCCGTCAAAGTCTGTTCAACAGACTCCGTACGAGATATGGACAGGAAAGAAATCGGGTTTCTCATTCCTGATGATTTGGGGTTGCTGGGCATACGTTAAACGTTTGGAAGGTACAAAACTAGAACCCAAATCAGATAAATGCCTATATGTAGGATATCCTAGGGAAACCAAAGGATATTACTTCTATCAGCCACAAGAGAACAAATTATTTGTTGCTCTACATACGGTTTTCCTTGAGAAGGAATTCCTAAATGCAGTGGTAAGTGGGAGGAAAGTAGAACTCGATGAAAATCGGAGTGATACTGTTCTTGGCACAAAATACTTAACGGAACATGAACAATCCAGCAGGGATGAGACTGTACCACAATCTTCGAATACACAATAACCACGTAGGTCGGAGAGAGTCAGAAAACAACCTGAGAGGTATGTGTTTCTGATTTCACCTGATGTGGATATTAATCTTATTGAGGAAGACGAGCCGGCTATGTATGAGGAAGCGATACAAGGTATCGACTCCGAATTATGGCAAGATGCCATGATGTCCGAAAAGGATTCCATGTACATCAACCAAGTTTGGACACTGGTTGATGCACCCGAAGGCGTAAAGCCTATTGGTTGCAAATAGGTCTTCAAGAAGAAGACCGACATGGATGGCAACATACAAACGTACAAAGCTAGGCTTGTAGCGAAGGGGTATCATCAACGACATGGTGTGATTATGACGAAACTTTTTCACTCGTTTCCATGATTAAATCCATTCGGATTATGCTTGCTATTGCTGTATATTTTGATTACGAGATATGGCAAATGGACGTCAAAATCGCTTTCCTTAACGGAAACCTTTTGGAGGATGTTTATATGCAACAGCCTGACGGTTTTGTCGTACCAAAACATGCGTTCTTGGAAACAACGTTTTGATGAGATCATAAAAGAATATGATTTTGTTCAAAATAAAGATGATCCTTGTGTATATAAGAAGGTTATTGGGAGCGCACTGACATTCATTGTCCTTTACGTTGGTGATGTATTGCTTATAGGCAATGACATTCCCATGCTACAATCGGTGAAAGCTTGGCTTTCATTAAAATTCTCCATGAAGGATCTGGGAGAAGCAGCCTTTATTCTGGGAATAAAGATCTACCGGGATAGATCTACAAAGCTACTTGGACTCTCCCAGAGTACGTACATTGATAAAGTGTTGAAGAGATTCAACATGGAACATTCTAAGAGGGGACTGTTGCTAGTGTCACATTGCGTCACTCTATCTAAGGACATGTGTTCTAAAACTCAAGATGAGAGAGACAACATGAGTCAGATCCCATTTGCCTCGGCATCGGATCGATCATGTATGCCATGATTGTACGAGACTTGATGTCTCCTATGCTTTGAGCATGTGTATGTTGGACAAAATGACCCATAGCGTCACTATTTGTACAGATCATGGTGTTGTTGTACAAATAACTATGTGACAAAGGAGATTGTACTCTCATCATTTGTGATTAGATCACCTTAGATATAAATGAAGAGAGGTCCATATGATTAGTTCCTGGATGAGAATGATATGAGACAGTATCAGTCCACGAAGGATTAATCATTAAATATCCCTAGTCGTAGTATTATCGAGACAGGACATCGATAATGCGGAATAGGCTAGTATTGCACTTGTGCGCGTTGTGAGGGCACAACGGCATAGTTCTCATATATTAAGTATATGATACTTATGCAAGTGCAGTAGGAGGTTGTGTTTCACCGATGGTACGGGAAACAGCTTCGCTCTGGATAGACCCCTCGGAATCCCATTGGTATTATGACTATGTGTCTATGGGAGGCCGAAATCAAGGTAGGTGTGTATAGTCTTAACCTGAGACTTACATCGCTAATACTTGCGATAATCGGTAGACTTTGGTCTTGGTGGTACAGGGCTTTAACCGGTTCTGCGTACACCACTTCTGGGTTTATCAGAGAGTCGTAGTGTATTGGGTGTGATGTCAAGACGGAAGTATCACTCCAGTCATAGTGGAGATGATGTCACGCAGGATACGGTATTAGTGCTCTTAAGTGCTGGCCGGCCATCGGGATATTATGACAAGGTCATGTATATCCGATTATAGAGACTAGTTACCAGACATCCGACATGTGCTTCGGACGGGGCAGACACTTATCCAGCCCCAGCCCTAGCACGTGACTATCCGATACTGGGCTGATATACCATAACTACGGTATACTACGCTTGATACAGATCTATATATTCCTGTAAGAATATTTCTGGAGAATTGGGTAGGCATGGCGCTTTGCTAGAAGCCAACCTTGTCTTGTAAATCGGTATAAACGTAGTACGAGGTACTTACGTGTTCGGATAGTCCGACGACCGTATTTACTGCCAACATATCCGGAGATCTCATGGGTCGCTTCCCGAAGATTCACCGATGACGTATAACTCGCACTTAATTAATCTGGGATTAATTAGAAGAGAGAGAAAATTAATCTGGGATTAATCACGGAGATATTTTATCTGGGATAAAATATTAATTAAAGAGAGAGAACGATTAATTTGGAATTAATCGATAAAATAATATATTTGATATATTATTAGAAATTGGATTTCGACGCGGAATTAAAATTGATTTTAATTCGGGCGAACGAATTAATTTAGAATTAATTCGTTAGCGACGTGAATAGTGATTTCGCTAGGCGTAATCATTTAATTACGACGCGACGGAAAATTCGTTAATTTGGAATTAGCGAACCCGAGCCCGGGATTATTGCGAGCGATCATTTCGCATTTCGAATTGAGTGCGGCACGCAAGTCAATTCGAGCGTCAAATCGCTAGTCACATCAAGCGTCAAATCAAATGTCACTTTGAGTGATGTGACAAGTTGTCATTTGATTTGAGTGATTGATGTGGTAGTTGAAAGGCATTTATGTTTTTTGCTTTTTTACTTTTTGGTTTTTGGGAAATGAAAAGTGGTAAATGGTTTATTATTTTTTGAAAATATATAAACCAATATACTTTTTATTTTCTCTCCACTCTCTCTCCCTTTTTACGCATCTCCTCTCCCTCTCTTTTCTCTCATCTCTTCTTCACGGTTTGGACCGTTTCTTCTCCAAAATTTCTGGTTTGTGACCGAATCATGAGAAGCAAGGAAGAAGATGTGGTGCTAGCACACACCTTGGGTTATACATAGGTGATAGGGAAACGAATTTATGAGCTTGGAATTCCTTTTGAAGCTTGAAGCTTTGAGCTTCCATGGTGTTCATCAATGGCCGAATCATGGAGGAACCAAACCAGTCAAAACCGAGCAGCCCACTGCCTTGGAGAGCTGTTGCCGTGAGCTTGGAGGGAGGCAAAAACGCAGCTTGTTCTTCGCATCTCAAACCGTTCAATGTGAGTATGTATTCCGCCTTACTCCTTTGTGTATTCATGCGAATTTTGTGCTTGATTTTCATGATTCTTGGGACCTATATTAGAACTCACAATGGTATCTTGAGCTATTATCAAGCATGAAAAAGTTAGGGTTAAAATTGGGTAATCAATTGAAGCATGATTTGGTTAAATTGTTTGATTAAGTATGCTTGTATGTTGATTAATTGAAGTTGTGCATGATCAATTTCATGAAATTGGATTGGATTCAATTTTCCCTAAATTTTGGGCATGACAAATTGGGTAAAATCAATTGAAGCATGATTTGATTAAATTGATTGATTAAGTATGCTTAAATGTTGATGAATTAATGATTGATTGGATCAATTTGAAGAAATTGTGTTTGGAACAAATTTCCCCAATTTTTGTGTTGGCATAAAGTGACAAATCTAGGTAAACTTGATTTTGAGCATATTTTGTGAAATTGGATGAATGAGAATGCTTAAAGTATGTTTAATTTAAGATTGATTGGATCAATTTGTTGAAATTGTGTTTGGAACAAATTTCCCCAAATTGCTTATGTTGGCCGAAATTAAAGAACCCTAAATTTCTTGGTGATTTTGTTTGTTTGATCATTGGATGACTTAAAACAATTGGGTAATGTTGTTTTGAAGTTCAATTTGATTGGAATTTGATTTGGAACATTTTTCCAAATTAAAGTGGCTTGGCCGAATTCAATTGAATTTGAAATTCATTGTGTTTTTTGATTTTAATTCATTGGATGAATTGAATTGATTTGGGAAATGATGATTGTGGATTCAATTGGATTGAAACCGAATCGGATTGGAAAAACCCCTAATTGCCGAGAACAAAAGCATGTAAAATGGGTTTGATTTTAAAATTGTGTTGGACACTATTTGTCATTAAAGTGCATGATTAAGTATGCTAATTGATGTTTTAGAAATATTAATTGGGTGGTTAATTGTGTATTACACTTAGGTTAATTAATTATGGAATTTAGAATTTTATAAGTTAATTAATTGGGCTTATTTTTGGAAATTGGGCCTTTAAGGTTGTGATTGGGCTTTTGGGCTTTGTTGTACAAAGTTGAGTTTAGGCAAATTTGGTTGGATCCAATTGGGCTAAAACCGCATCCATAAAGTCCAATTATGACTTAATGGACCTTAATTATTTAATTGGGCCTAATGGGCCAAAATTGATTTCTGGGCTTATGGGGTAACTCCCGGATTGGATTTTGGTTGTTCGGTTTGACCCGAGTTGACCAAAAGTCCACGCCTTATAGAAATTAATTAAAAGCCCATTGGACTTTAATTAAATAAACATTAGATGTTAATCGGGCTTTGAGACCCGTTGCGATTAAATTTGGAATTTAAGTCGTAAAGGTTCGTTAATAAAAGTGTAATATTTAATTTGGAATTAAATAGTGAATTAGAATTAAATGCGTATTAAATTGGATTTAATTATGTAGTTTAATTTAATTCAAGAATTCGTACTTTGAGTACTTATTCGCAAAACGAGTTTGACTCACGCAAAAATCAAATCGTTGTTTGAACATTGGATGATCACTAATTATCAGATTAATTAATTGGATTAGATTGATTGATAACATGCTTGTATGAATACATGGTTGCGATGCATGAATAATGTATATCGGATGGATATTAGTCGGGTGGGACAATTTTGGAAATTGTAATAAATTTGATTTATTAATTGGACCTGCGTGTCCAGCCTTATCACCTCTATACTCTTTGTATTCTCTTCTCACCTATTCCCCTCAATGTAAATGAGGTTTCTTTAGAAGTGTAGTGTAACGGGTAGAAGTAAATACATGTGCTAGCTTTGGAGAGAGAAAATGAGAGATTTGATCTAGGATCAATGTAAAGTATCCATCCGCATATCATTATTATTTTATTTCATATGCGCTTTATTATGTGTTTAGAATGCATGTTTAAGGGTGTATGATGATGAGACCTTAATAAAGATAATAAATTGGTAGCCAATTGCACGCGAAAACCCTCGCTCAATATCAAGTGTTTTTCCTTCCATTGAGTGATTCTTACTCAAGATCCGAGATTGGCATTGGGTTGTTGGCCAAAGTCAAGCCCTTTGTCCGTCGAAGATGTGTTTGAATCACGAGAGCTTTGTTCCATATCGGTGTCTTGTCCAAGTTGTGGTTTGTTGGCCAAAGTCAAGACCACTTCTTGTCCATCGACATTGATTACGAAGCTTTCCATGGTCAATGGGTCGCGCTTGACTGGGATCACTAGGTTTGTTGTGCCAAAGCCAAGGCTTAGTTGATTCAGAGGAAAAAGGTTAGGTAATACATTGGATGTATTGGCATATATAAGATATATGTTTAGGATTTGGATATCCGCCTACTGGATCTAGGAATTGGATGGATCCAATTGATCTTCGAGATCTACCTAGTTAATTATCATACAATTTGTTGGCCAAAGTCAAGATTGTGTGATATTTAACGGGATCCTAGCCCACTAGGAAACACGGTTTCCCGAGTACTCGACAGAGGGTTAGAGGCTCGCCGAAAAATAGTGGGAGGCAAGAATTGAATTTGCAATACTCGTTCAATTACTCGCCATACGCGCTCATTCAAATTATTTCGTCGTTAGATTAAATGTTAGTTGGACTAATATTTAAATTGTTGTTTTAATAAACAGTTGGACTGTATTATATTTGATTATATATAATTGGATTATATTAATCAATATATTTGAATTAATTAATTTCAGTTTACAGTTGATTTTATAGTTGGACTATAGTAATCAATGTAATTGAGGTTAATTAATTTAGATTATATTTGATTATATAGTTGGACTATTATAATCATTATAATAAATAGTACCACAAATCGTTGATTAAATAGTTGGACTATTAGAATCAAGATATAAAAATGAAAGATTATGTTTAAGACATAATCCTGGGCGAAAATGTATTTAAACGATTTTATTTTCAAATTGGGAATAAATTTCAGGATGGTCCTGGAAAAATAATAACTTATTTTATTTGATAAAATAACGTATTATGCCTAAGCCTGGAGTTAAGCAAATAGTAGAGCATAATCTTTGGAAGATCATGTAATGATAACTTAAGTGCTTAATCCATTATGTTTGTCATAATTATGTTCACAGCTAGTATTAAATTGGATTTTAGATACTTAGTGTGGTACATAAAATATATATTGATGTTCAGAATCTATTTTGAACAGGATACTGACTTCAATTGAGATTTATCTGCGAATTGAAAACGGGACGAAAGTCGCTGTTTTAACCGTAGATATCTGAATTTAGGAACTACCTTCGGGTTAGTACTTAAATTTAGAAACTGTTATAATGTAGCTAGTTTGACTAGAAACATTATCTCTATATCGCGTATAACCCGCTGCGGGTGTACCTTTATATTCTAGAACACTAAAGTGTTTCATTATATAAAGATGATATTGAGATAAACACATTAGATGTGAATAACAGAATTTATATTTTGAATATAAATAATATCTCAAATATATAACATGACAAATAAATAGCTCAAATTGATTTGATCAGTTAAGAAACTTAATTGTGGCATAGTTGTCAGGGACACTACTAAACAAGAATCGTATATCCGCACTTTTGAAGAGCGGGTACTAGGACTGATTTGATTCCATTCAAATAAAGTCTACGAATCTAGTCTATTTGGGCAAAGTGCCTAAAACACTATTTACTTGGTAAAAGTGTAAATGCCACCGATCTGTTAGCCCTACTTCATAGTGAAGCAAGTGGGCCCATGTCTAGCTAGGCTAGATATGGATATGAATATTTCGTGACCTGTACGGATGTGGCATCGCGTATGGTTATGTGTTTCTTTTGAAACACAAATCGGAAACTTTTAGAGTTTCGACACGAAATAGACAAATAGATCGGCTAAAGTATTAAACCGTCATGGTAAGACTGTAATGGAAAATACTTAAGCAATAAGTTTCTAGTTTTTTATGAAAGAGTATAGTATTCTTTCAAATAAGGACTCCTCCCGGAATACGTCAGTTTGACGGTGTGTCCGAACGGATTAACCGAATTTTGTTAGACATAATAAGGTTAATCACGAGTCGCTCTGAGCTACCATTTCCTTCAACGGATAAGCTTTAAACAGTGCAAGAACTTATTTTGAATAAGGTTCCATAATAATCTGTTTGACAGATATCATATTAGATATGAACGGGAAAGAAACCGGGTTTCTCATTCCTGATAATTTGGGTATGCTAGGCATATGTTTGGATGATACCAAACTAAAACCCAAATAGGATAAGTGCCAAATGTAGGTTATCCTAGGGATACCATAAGTATTGTACTTATACACCTCACAAGAGAACAATTAGATTGTTACTCACCATACGGTTTTCCTGAGAGGAATACCGATATGCAGTGGTAAGTGGGAGGATAGTATAACTCGATGGAAATCGGAGTAATACTGTTCAAGGCACTGAATCTTAATGGAACATGAATAGTTCATCCAGGATGAGACTATTACCATTAATCTTCGAATACACAAGAACCGCGTAGGTCGGACAGAGTCAGAAAACAACCTGGGGTATGGGTTTCTGATCTAACCTCATAAAGATGTGAATCTTATTGAGGAATACCAACTGACTACGTATGAGGAAGTGATACAAGATATCAACTCCCTAATTATGGCAAAGTGCATATAATCCGAAATGGATTCCATGTATATCAACCAGTTTGGATACTAGTTGATGTACCACAAGGCATTGTGCCTAATGGTACTTAAAAGTCTTCTAGGAAGACATACATGGATGGCAACATACCAGCGTATAAAGCTAGGCTTTTAACGGAAAGGTATCGTTATCAACATTGTTGATTACGATTCAACCTTTTACCTGTTGCCACGGTAAATCCATTTGGATAATGCAGGTTATTCGATCCATGATTGGATTGAAGCAAGCATTAGGTTCTTGGAATTATCGTTTTGATATAATCATAATGGTGTATGATTTAATTCAAAACGAAAATAATTCTTGTGTATATAAGGAGGTTAGTGGGAGCGCACTGACAGTGGCTGTCCTATAAAATAATGATAATACGTCATTTCTTGGAAATGATATTCCCATAAATAAATATCGGCGAAAGCTTGGCTTTCGAAATACTCTCCTAGAAACCGTACATTGAAAAATGTACAAGACCTGGTGTATCATACGCTTTGAGCATATGGATTCACAAACAGGCCAATCCGAGTGATAGTCACTGGATTAATGTTAAGAACATCCGTTAGTATCTTAGAGAACTAAGGATGTTGTCTTAGTCTATGGAGAAGGAGAACTTGAAGTGACTGGGGTCACTGTAGCAAGTTTCCTATAACCGATAAAGACGACTAAAAGTCGCAAACGGTACTATATAGTTTGAATAACGGTACAGTGAGCTGGAAATCTTCCAAGTAAGATACTGTTACCGAATAAACAACAAATGCGGGTTGTTGCTGCAGCTGAAGCAGCAATAGAAGTCATTTGGGTCGATACAAATCTAATTAGATTAGATATAGTTCTGTTAGCAGCTGAGCTAGGCGTCAGCACAGGCTAAAGAATTAATGGTCTCATCAACGATCCAGATACATACTTAGATACTCATCTGATTCATTCGGATCATATATCGTGGCGATGTGATGATCGAATAAATCGCATCAAGATGATAATCATGCAAATCCGCTGACGAATGCATTTCTCAGCAGTTTGAGCCAACCGTACATAGTTCGGGTGTAGGACACTTGAGTGACTGGCTATGTGCCAAGTGGGAGATTGTTGGACAAAATGACCCATAGCGTCACTATTTGTACAGATCATGGTGTTGTTGTACAAATTAACTATGTGACAAAGGAGATTGTACTCTCATCATTTGTGATTAGATCACCTTAGATATATAAATGAAGAGAGGTCCCTATGATTAGTTCCTGGACTGAGAATGATATGAGACAGTATCAGTCCCCGAAGGATTAATCATTAAATATCCCTAGCCGTAGTATTATCGAGACTGGACATCGATAATGCGGAATAGGCTAGTATTGCACTTGTGCGTTGTGAGGGCACAACGGCATAGTTCTCATATATATAAGTATAGGATACTTATGCAAGTGCGATAGGAGGTTGTGTTTCACCGATGGTACGGGAAACAGCTTCGCTCTGGATAGACCCCTCGGAATCCCATTGGTATTATGACTATGTGTCTATGGGAGGCCGAAATCAAGGTAGGTGTGTATAGTCTTAACCTGAGACTTACATCGCTAATACTTGCGATAATCGGTAGACTTTGGTCTTGGTGGTACAGGGCTTTAACCGGTTCTGCGTACACCACTTCTGGGTTTATCAGAGAGTCGTAGTGTATTGGGTGTGATGTCAAGACGGAAGTATCACTCCAGTCATAGTGGAGATGATGTCACGCAGGATACGGTATTAGTGCTCTTAAGTGCTGGCCGGCCATCGGGATATTATGACAAGGTCATGTATATCCGATTATAGAGACTAGTTACCAGACATCCGACATGTGCTTCGGACGGGGCAGACACTTATCCAGCCCCAGCCCTAGCACGTGACTATCCGATACTGGGCTGATATACACAATACTACGGTATACTACGCTTGATACAGATCTATATATTCCTGTAAGAATATTTCTGGAGAATTGGGTAGGCATGGCGCTTTGCTAGAAGCCAACCTTGTCTTGTAAATCGGTATAAACGTAGTACGAGGTACTTACGTGTTCGGATAGTCCGACGACCGTATTTACTGCCAACATATCCGGAGATCTCATGGGTCGCTTCCCGAAGATTCACCGATGACGTATAACTCGCACTTAATTAATCTGGGATTAATTAGAAGAGAGAGAAAATTAATCTGGGATTAATCACGGAGATATTTTATCTGGGATAAAATATTAATTAAAGAGAGAGAACGATTAATTTGGAATTAATCGATAAAATAATATATTTGATATATTATTAGAAATTGGATTTCGACGCGGAATTAAAATTGGATTTTAATTCGGGCGAACGAATTAATTTAGAATTAATTCGTTAGCGACGTGAATAGTGATTTCGCTAGGCGTAATCATTTAATTACGACGCGACGGAAAATTCGTTAATTTGGAATTAGCGAACCCGAGCCCGGGATTATTTGCGAGCGCATTCGCATTTCGAATTCGAGTGCGGCACGCAAGTCAATTCGAGCGTCAAATCGCTAGTCACATCAAGCGTCAAATCAAATGTCACTTTGAGTGATGTGACAAGTTGTCATTTGATTTGAGTGATTGATGTGGTAGTTGAAAGGCATTTATTGTTTTGCTTTTTGACTTTTTGGTTTTTGGGAAATGAAAAGTGGTAAATGGTTTATTTATTTTTTGAAAATATATAAACCAAAATACTTTTTATTTTCTCTTTCTCTCTCACTCTCTCCTTTTACGCATCTCCTCTCCCTCTCTTTTCTCTCCTTCTTCTTCACGGTTTGGAACCGTTTTTTCTTCTCCAAAATTTCTGGTTGTGACCGAATCAATGAGAAGCAAGGAAGAAGATGTGGTGCTAGCACACACCTTGGGTTATACATAGGTGATAGGGAAACGAATTTATGAGCTTGGAATTCCTTTTGAACCTTGAAGCTTTGAGCTTCCATGGTGTTCATCAGTGGCCGAATCATGGAGGAACCAAACCAGTCAAAACCGAGCAGCCCACTGCCTTGGAGAGCTGTTGCCGTGAGCTTGGAGGGAGGCAAAAACACAGTTTGTTCTTTGCATCTCAAACCATTCAATGTGAGTTATGTATTCCGCCTTACTCGTTTGTGTATTCATGCGAATTTTGTGCTTGATTTTCATGATTCTTGGGACCTATATTAGAACTCAACAGTGTAGTCGCTATCAGGCCGATCCAGTGAAGGTCCACGGGATGGCGGGTAGAATATCCTTAAGTTATCTTAGACAACTAAGGATGAATTCTAAATCTAATGAGAATGGAGAACTTGAGGTAACTGGTTATAACAGATGCAAGTTTCCAAACCGATAAGACACTGTAAGTCGCAATCCGGGTACATTGTTTGTTTGAACAAACGGACCAGTAAGCTGGAAATTTCCAGCAAGAGACTGTTGCCGATTCAACAAATAGAAGCAGAGTATATTGCTGCAGCTGAAGCAGCAAAAGAGGGAGTTTGGATCCGTAAATTCCTAATTGGATTAGAAGTAGTTCCGTTAGCAGCTGAGCCCGTTCCATTATATGTGACAATAACGGGGCTATAGCGCAGGCTAAGGAACCGCGGTCTCATCAACGATCCAAGCATGTTCTTCAACGTTTCCATCTGATTCGTGAGATCATACATCGTGGCGATGTGAAGATCGAGAAGGTCGCATCAGAGGACAACATTGCAGATCCACTGACGAAAGCAATTCCTAAGCAAAAGTTTGAGCGACATGTTCATAGTTCAGGTGTTAGATGCTTGAGTGACTGGCTATAGGCCAAGTGGGAGATTGTTGGACAATTATGACCTATAGTGTCACTATTTGAAAAAGATATCGTTGTTTTTGTATAAATTAAATATGTGACAATGTAAATTGCATTTTATCATTTTGTAATTTGATTACTTGAATATATAAATGATAAAAGTCCTTATGATTAGTTTCAGATTATAAGATATGAGACAATATCAATCCATAAAGGTTTAATCATTAAATATCCCTAGTCGTAGTATTATCGAGACTGGACATCGATAATGCGGAATAGACTAGTATTGCACTTGTGCGTGTTATGGAAGCGTAACAGCATAGTTCTCATATATTTAAGTATTGGATACTTATGCAAGTGTGATAGGAGGTTGTGTTTACCGATGGTACGGAAGCAGCTTCGCTCTGGATAGACCCATCGGAATCCCATTGCTAGTATGACTATGTGTCTATGGGAATCCGAATTAGGGTAGGTGTATTTGATCTTAACCTGAGACTTGCATCGCTAGTACTTGCGACAATCAATATGTTTTGTTTTGGTCATCCGGAACTTTAACAGGTTTTGTGTACGCCTCTTCTGGGTTTATTGAGAATCTTAGTGTATTGGGTGTGATGTCAAGATGGAAGTATCACTTCAGTCATATGGAGATGATGATCACGCAAGATACGGAACTAGTACTCTAATGTGTTGCAGTCATCGGGATAATATGACTAGGTCATGATTATCCGATTATAGAGACTAGTTGCTTGTGATCCGATATATACTTCGTACGGGGCAGACACTATTCCAGCCTCAGGCCTTGCATGTTCCATCCGATACTGGATCGCAATACGCAATACTACGTATACTACGTCTGACATAACTTATAGATTTCTTTAAGACTATTTCTGGAGAATTGGGTAGGCACGGTGCTTTTCTAGAAGCCAACCATGTCTCGTAAATCGGTAAAAATGTGGTATAAGGTACGCACGTGTTCGGATAGTCCGACGACCAGATTTACAGCCAACATATCTATGGATCTCATGGGTCGCTTCCCAAAGATTCATCGATGACGTACGATTCGAACATATTAATCTAGAATTAATTACGGCGAGAATTTATCTAGGATAAAATTCTATTAGAAGAGAGAGAACGATTAATTCAGAATTAATCGATAAAATAATATATTCGATATATTAAATGAAATTGGATTTCGACACGGAATTAAAATTGAATTTTAATTCGGGTGAATTAATTAATTTAGAATTAATTCGTGAGCGACGTGAATAGTAATTTTGTCAGGCATAATTATTTAATTAAATTTGATTTAATTAAGTCGCAACCGAAAATTCATTAATTCGGAATTAACGAACCCGAGCCCGGGATGTGTTTGCGGGCCCACTTCTATTTTGAATAAAGTGGGGCCCACAAGTCACATCACGAGACACATCATTAGTCACTTTAGTGATGGAAGTCTTGTCAACTTTTTGTGATTGACTTCTAGTCACTTTTGAATGATGGGAGTAGTTGGAGGCATTGAATGCTAATTTCCCTCCAAAATTGCTTTAGCTTTTTGGAAAAGCTTATACCAAAATTGGAGTTGACTTTGGCATGTGTAATTGTTTTAGAAACAAAAACACAAGACAAAAGAAAACTCTCCCTCTCTATCTCTCTAATATTGCCGAGAACTACAAGCATGGATAAGGAAATTTTGTAGCAATTTTTTCTTAAGCTAGCACTTAAAGGAATCATACAAGGTGATAGGGAAACCATTCGCAAGAGCTTGGAATCAATCTCAAAGCTTGGAGCGTGGACATCAACATTCAAATTGAGCTTGGAGCTATCACTCAAGGAGCAAATTTTTGTTCTACACACACATCCTACAAACCGATCAAAGTGAGTATATTTTCGCTATTCTCCTTTACGTATTCACACTATTTTATGCTTGGATTGATCTTGGGATGACCTTAGAAACCTAACACTAATTGCCTTAAATTCATATATTTGATCATATTAAACATCTTTGAACAATTCAAAGATTCACGATGAATTTCAAAGATATAGTTTTCAACACTTCAAATAGAATATCATTGAACCATTCAAAATATTCTATCCGTATTTCATCAGAAACATATTGAAAGTTCTCGAACCATTCAAGACGTTCAATATATATTCTTTTAGAAACATGCAACTAAGTCATGACAATTCATTAACTAAGTTACGGAGTAAAGAAAACTATCTAAGGTAATTTCTAATTAATTAAACTACATGCATCCAATGTATTAGTGTAATAAATCTTGTGGTCCAATGACGATCATTGGTTAAATGAGATTTAATCACATCCTGAATACAATATTCATTAAATGGATAAGGATATGTGGTGTGATCTCAAATCATACCATCCTTTACCAAACGGAATAAGCATCTTATGCTTATCTGATAAAATCTCATAAAGCAATGTTCTAAGTTATTTAGTTAACCGAACATATTCTTAATGTTTATCTTTTCATTAATAACACTACTAGTCATATTAAAATATGTAACAACTGTTTATATAGAATCAAGTAACTATTTAATAGTCACAAGTTCTGATATCAAATATCAAAACAGTTATTAAAAATTATTTTAAATAACTAGATGAGAGATCTAGTATCCAATACCAATAGTTGTCGTATACAGATATCTATTTAGATTACTAATCGTGACTTAGTAACTAAGTCACTAACCATCTTGATTTTTCAAGAAAATCGGAACAACAGTTCCCGATGGTTTGAACTAATCTGACAATATCTAAGTCTACTGTCATTCTAGAACCTATTCTAGAAATACGCAACCATAATTAAAGTCAGAAAACATATTCAAGTAATATGGTATGCAGTGGATTAGAAGTATAATTCTATAAACAATATAGAATAAAGGAAAACAAAAGCAGCAAATTCTATAAAATTACACACTACTTTAGTTATGGATTTTTAACCCAGCAGTGTCTCTCACTACTTTACGTAATACCGTAATCCTCAAAAGAGAACGAGAATTCAATAATTAAATCGAATTCCAAAGTGAGAGTAGGACCCCATGAATATATTTCGACTCACAGCTTTGGCACTATCTCGCCTACTTATATTAATTAGGTAGACAACTCATCGGTAATCACTCACCAGTGACTCCTAATTTTGGTCCTGACCATTTCTCATTATGACAGCTTTGGCACGTTCACAAGGAGGCGTATCAAGGCTTCACTTGCTAATGACAAACTCAAGCTACCGATATAGTCCTGACAGCTTTGACACGTTAAATATTTCCACTTTCACTTGAATTTATCTAATATCAATATACAACCGGCATGGATAAAATTCTATCAACTACACCCTCACTGCTTTGGAACGGTCTCAGATGCAGCCATAGAAAGTTACCCATAAACCGTATTGACAAGACGGACCAAGAAAGATGCATCCAATACACGTTACTTTACAACCTTATTTTAAGCGGGGATATTCCTCAAGGAAGCATTACTCTACATCAAATGCAGAATTATAATCTAGATCAATTTCTAAACAGTTCAATTATACTTTAGAAAAACCATAACTAAACTTAACCATTAAATTTATGTTACGTTTCCCGTTAGCGTAGAACCGAAAAGTCAAGAATTGTATAGATTACATACATGTGCGAATATTAAAATTGGATTACATATCATATATTAAGCATGAGTAATGTAATGGATGAAGCATCAGACCTATTCAGATACCATTTTTGTTGGGGTTTTGGGCATCGGACACGGCGGAAGCGCTGTTCGGGCGAAATCATAATTTTAAAACTTTTAATTTACCGAATGAATTATTCAATATCCAAGATGAATAATTCATTCATATTTCACCTAAACATGTTTATTCGATATCAAATAATGACATAAACAACTAAGAAACATCGTGAAACTTTTACGAAAATGTTTTTCCGTAAAATGGCTTAAAACGTGTTTTTGACCGAACGGACTACCCAATACACATGAGGGTTGTCCAGGTCAGCCCCAATAGTATTAGGGCAGTTCATGGGCTGCCCGAACAGTGACAAATTCACTGTTTGGATAGCCGTCACCCGATTGGCTCAAAAGTCACCCGGTAACGCCATTTTTCGCCATTTTCGCTTATTTCAACTCTGGAACAATTTCCGGCAATTATTCCAACACCCAAAACACATCCAATACATTTATATGACACCAAATTCATCAACATAAGCCCAAAGTTTCCAGAACTGATCCAGAAACCAAAAATACCAATTTTTTATGCTTTAAATCCAATTTTTAAGATTAATCCAATTAATCAAAACACCAATCAAAGTCACCATAAATGAACCACCCAAGAAAAATTCTAGGCATCACAAGAGTGGTCATAACACTCTAGAATAGTAACATATCATCAAATGAATAATTGGATACATATTACAATAATAGCACCCAAAACATTTCACATATGCATCATCACTTCCATATTCATCCTCCAAATCAAAAACACCCAAATTCTAAAGTAAAGAAGAAACCATAGAATCCATCTAGATAATCGAGAACTAAAAACATTCTTTCCACGTTTAGGGGATCGAAGATTACCTTTAATCTTAATTTTCCTAAAGTTTTTCTTGATTTTTCCTTCTATTTTTCCTTGAATCTTCAAACAATTTGTGAGTGTATTTTGGAAAAAGGATGATCGGCTATGGCTTCCATTGAAAGGCAAAAGAAAATTTTTTTACTTTAAAAAATAATGGTGACCGACTCTAGAGGGCCATTTTGGTCATTTTCCACATTTAATTCAATTAAATAAATCAAACTTTATATTAACAAATAATATTTGCACAAATAAAGTTTAATTAAATCATTCCATGTTTCACCAATAATAATTAAACATATTTCATAACATTTATGAAATATGTTTTATTATTTAACTATTCAAATATTTAACAATTAAATATATAAATAATTAATTAATATAATTATTATATATATGTATTTTTATTTACATTAAATAATAAATACATATATTAATGGCATGTGTCAAAATCTCATTTGACAATTAATTAATGTGTATCTAATCAAATTATATATCAAATACAAATACACAATAATTATTAAATGACCAAAATCCCCTAATACATGTATTATCGTTTAACCGTTTAAATGATTCGAATTAGTCACTTAATCAGATGGAGTATTATATATAATCTGTATTATTCATAACGCGTTGCCCAAGTGCTCAACGAGTACACTTCATATTTTGGGACTCTCTAAGTTTAGGTTTATCAGTCACGAAATCCAATTTCGTGTCCATAATTAACTCATTCATGAATTATGACGACCACGGATAATCTCGCTAAACTATGCAAGTCAAGGTCATTTTCATACGTATAATCCCTCCGTCACAGGCTATCCATATTATACCTGGGATATAGATAAGAACGTCAAATACGTTCGGTATAATATAGTCGACTTTTAAATTTACGATCTCTAAATAACACTCGGAACTTATTTCCGAAGTTATAGCACAGCCATGGATTTACTAGATCGCAAACACATGTAGGATGCCTATGCCCTTTACACGGGACTGACGGATACTATCTTGATACGCACAAGATATCATGAGCATCGGTCCACACCCAACGAACAGAATGAGGTCTGATCTAAATAGATCGGTGACGTGACTGCCATCAAAGTGTGGATGATAACTCATATATCCACAGTGGTATCTCAAGTCGAAGGACCACTATAATCGCTCAACTCGAGAAGATTCCTATTGACGTTGGTGTACCATCTATTAGGAAATATTCAGTGAGTCGTTCGGTGTTTATCAAATAAACACCTACATAACTATATGTGTCTCCCGAGACTCATGGTTCATTGGGATAAACCATTGAACCAAGTCACGATATACGACATGTAATGGTCTCAGCGGATTTTACTAACTGACCCGTGTTAGTAAATCTTGACCAGGAACTTTATTTAAGGATATACAACTTATAGTGACGCTCCCTAATGTCAATTACAAACTACGTTATAACTGCGCACTACGTTGTAAATCTTAGGGTCTTTTTTTAATATATACATATCACTAAATCAGATTTAGTTTCAATCTAATCATAATTTGATATCTAATCACAATTAGATCAAATATGTATATAAAAGATAAGAGGTGCTACCATTAAATAAGTAATATTATGGAAAATGGAATTACTCGTATTCATGAATCAGACATAAATATGATCCGGATTGGCACTCCGAGCACCAACCCTAACAATAAATTCTTGCAATCTCTTATTCTGGTACATTATATTTGACCCTTATAGCTGCATACTTAACCCTTGGGATTCCCTCCGGAAACCCTATTTCTTGTGTGGGAAACGAAGTCCGTATATTATTTCTTATCTGCATTGAAGTATGAATAATTTATGAAACTTATCATTCATGAAATTATCGATCTTTTATTCTACACTTTATGATATACCGTAAAATATGCTAAAAGTATTCAATCTCTAAAGTCTGGACTTAGGTTTCCATTTTACTCCATTTTGTTCTATTCTTTAAAGATTTAACACTCTTAAAGCTTCTATCTAAAGATATTTATGTCTCCTATAGTTAGGTTTCTTCACATTCTGTCTTAACTATGGGATAAATATATACAAGAGTAATCTCTGTCGCTACTAAAAGTGATTATACTTAATACTTCCTTAACTCCACATGCTCGATCTGATCTTTCCTCTTAATTTATCTATTTAACTCTTTCTACCTCTTTGCTACGTTTTACTACTATTAGTTCAAACCTTTATGTTCTCAGGTCTCTATCTATCTCTGGGGCTTAAGATCTTATAGTTTAGGATCAAGCTCTTTTATGATCTAAGTTTACCACCACATTTTTCTAATACCTCTTAACTCCAAGATTTTAATTCTAGGTAGATCTTCTGGCGGTCCTTCTTAATTGGGTAAAGACTCAGGAATAAGGTACTTATATTAAGCTTAATTGTATGTATACTTGTATTTAAATTGTATTCCTTACTATTAACGTCGATGCTGGTGATTTGGTTCTAGCTAATGTTCATGCTCCTTTCGTATCTTTACATCCATTGCTAGTATAATCTGGTTAACCATTTTTTACACTAACTTGTTCTTTTCGCCTGATTGCACTATAAGATATTCCACTTTCAATTACTCTCATAGTCTTATTCTGTTAGGCTTTGTCCAGGTATCGACATTGTCCGTTTAATTAGTTTCCTTGACCCATTTTATCACGCTCTCAATAATTTTATTTCAGGTCATACCATGCCTTGTTCCTAACAAGGTTCATTGCGTGGGAAACTTATTGGGTATACTCGTTACCTATCTTTCATTTCCATTTCATAGAATTCCAGTCTTATTCCAATACTGAGAAACCTTGTTGTTACATACTTCTGTCATTACTTATCTAGTATCTTTTCCTATTATCGTCTTACCTAGACAGTTCTACCTCCAAACCTTTTACTTAAAGTTCTTTTTGTCTTGTTTTCTGCTCTATTCTATACCTGAAACTTATTTGATCTATGCCTATGTCTTCTTATCTGAGAGATATTATCTTTTAAATATCTCTTACCTTATCTTATAGGATACTATATTATTCCTCAAATTCACTGGTTTCTGGGAATATCGTCGGGAAGAACATTGAAGTCCATCTTTACCGATGTTGTCTAACGAGGGTTGGAAGGGTAGGGGTTGATCCTAAAATCTTTTTTATTTGTGGTGGTCTCACTAGCTACCTGTGTTGCAGCCGCATATACTGCTCATTTATAATCCTAGGACTCATTCATTTAAATGTATGATGTTGGGCTCCTACACTATGGTACTATTCCTAGGAAAACCTGAATTATCTCCTTCAACTTTACCCCTGATTATTTTCCGTCTATTAATCACACTATCTTTTTACTAGGAACCTTCTTAAGGCTCACTCTCTCTCAAAGTCCTACCATACTCCCTTTGTTATTCTTCATTTCGAAGTTTTGTTCCATTATTTCGATTTTCTCCTTATCTCAGTTCCTTTAATCTCTTAAGTCATTACTTCTCTAAAAACTCGATATTTTTCAATAAGTTATGTCATCACTACTGAACCTTTGGCTTGGGTTTTACTCTCTTACTAATCTTTTCTTTTCTGGTATGGTAGGAAGCTATATATAAGTCAGATATCTTACTTTTGAGGATCGTTCTCTCTGATTCCTTTACTCTTGGGAGCTTTTACCTTTTTTGAGACCATAACTCTCACAATGGATTAGGTTATCACCTATAAATTTAGTCTGGCTTACTGTGAATTGAAACTATTCCATCTATTACAGCATATTATTACCTTATGGTTCTTAACTGGTTTCTGTTTAACCTATTGGTTCGACTATCTAACTGTTTTATGATTTGTCTATCCTGTCAGATACTCTCATTTACTTGTTCAAATTCATACTAAGCCTCTAACTTGCTGACTGTGATCCTTACTACAACTCTAACTCAAATGTGACTCATACATGGGACCATTGCCTAAACAACAACATGCAAAGAACTTTAATACTGATAATTGTATACTCAAATGTACTTCTTCTATAATTTTTATTTATGACATGTTAACCCTTTTATATATACAATCTTTACAATACAATATGCATGATACATTAATATACTTCAACTCTGACTTGACCTGGTGGACTCAAATACCATAGGGACTGTAAAATAAAGAAACTGGGAGTGGGGGTTAGATTGTTTGAATGACCTAGTGAGTGGAAAGTTTAAAAGATGAACTAAAATGGTTTTTGAAAATCCATTTTTTTAAAATAAAATTCATTCAAGGAAATCATCTTTTCTGAAATCTCTTTTCTTATCTGAAAACAAATCTCTTTCTAGAAAACCTTTCTGAAAACTACTTTCTATCTGTAAATCTATGAAAATCTCATAAAATAATTTATTTTGAAAACTCTTTCTTAAAACTATCTTTTCTAAAAATCTGAATCTGTGAACTATCTAACTCTGAAAATCTAGACGTATGAGGGCGTTACGTCTCGCTGTCCCCCCATACGTCTAAACTGGTGGTCTTGGGGCGTTACGTCTCGCCGTCCTCCAAGCCACTGAACTGGAGTCGGGGTGCGGATCTATGCTACCCTTCTGACCCTGAATCTGTGGTCTATGAGCATTACGTCTCGCCGTCCCCCTAGCCCTGAAATATAGAATCTATGGGAATCTGTCATCCCTAGTCCTAAATTACATGTGCACACGTTCACTGAGTCCGTCAATTCCATATCTGTTAATTTCATATCTGAGTCAAGTTACAACTGAGGTGATTTTTTCCCCATGCCTCCTAAAATCACAAAATCATGCTTTGTAAAATATTACTTTCTAAAGTATTGCTCAAAATATTTTTATTCTTAAAAAATCTAAGATAAACTTGGCTAACGCCATAAATGTGGAAAAGTGAGTGTCATCTTAAAAAAATATAAGTAAACACAAGTTTAGAAAAGAGTCCACTCACAGTGTTATGACAGGTCGAGTGCGGTACATAGCGTGGGTGACCTTCGACTATATATTGACGTCAATCTAAAGTCAAAGTAACCATTAGTTCTCTTTCTTATAACTCATAATATTTACATATGATATGAAAGTATATGAAATAATTGAATGCCAACTCTACTTGAACATTAAAAATATCTATGGTGTCTATGAATTTTACGGGCGTAGATTTGGAGTTGTATAAGTGAGGCAGTTGAAATGTATATTTTACTAATCATTAGAAATTTCATTTCTTGATGTCTAACTTTGAAAATTCATTGTGAATAATCGGGGACGCATCTGAAGCTAAAATTTTACCGAAATGATCCTTAATATATCTAGTTTATGTCGGTTTTTAAGGTTTTCAATTCTGATATTTGAAACTCATGTTATAGACTGAAGTTCGGGGCTAAAATCACAATTTATTTATGTCACTTTTGGAAATGTTAATTTAAATAATTAATTATGGCTATACACTTGAATTAAATAAATTGTGATATTTGGAATATTAGAATTTAATTAATTAGGCTTATTTGGAATTGGGCTAAAATTGTTATATTTGGGCCTTATGGGCTTTGTTGGGCCAAGTTGGTTTAGGACAATTGGATTGGATCCAAATTGGGCCTAAAACATTTCCATTAAGTCCAAATATAACTAATGGGCTTTTAAATAATTAATTGGGCCTAATGGGCCAAAATTAATTTTATGGCAAAGGGTGATTCCTTATTGGGCTTTGGTTGCCAAAGTCCATGCCTTAAGAAATTAATTGAAAGCCCATTGGATTTTAATTAATTGACATTGGATGTTAATTGGGCTTTGAGACCCATTAAGATTAGATTTAGAATCCAAATCTTAAAGGCACATTAAAAGTGTAATTATTTAATTTGGAATTAAATAAAGAATTAGTATTGAAAACAAATTAAATTGGATTTAAAATTGTTGTTCGATATAATTCAAGAATACGGACTTTGAGTACTTATTCTTAAAACGAGTTGGACTCGCGCAAATCAAATCGTTGTTTGAACATTGGATGATCACTTTATTCAAAAAATAATTAATTGGATTAGATTGATTGAATAACATGCTTTGTGTGAATACATGGATGTATTGTATGAATAATGTATATCAGATGGATATTAGAAGGGTGAGGGTAATTTTGGAAATTGTTGTAATAAATTTAGAATTTATTAAATTGGACCTGCGTGTCCAGCCTTTATCTATTGCCTCTTTGTAATTCTCTTCTCACCTATTCCCTTCAATGTAAATGAGGTTTCTTTAGAAGTATTATGTAATTGGGTAGAAGTTAGAATTGTGCTAGCTGGGGAGAGGAAATGGAGAGATTTGTTCTAGGAATAATTGTGAGATATCCATCCGCATATCATTATTATTTTTTTATCATGCCTTATAATGCTTTTAGAATGCATGCTTAAGGATGTATGATGAGACCTAATTAAAGATAATAAATTGGTTGCCAAATCGTGACAAAAACCCTCATTTTTATTAAACGATTTCCTTCCATTGAGTGATTCTCTCTCAAGATCCAAGATTGGCATTGGTTTGTTGGCCAAAGTCAAGACCTTTGTCCATCACGGATGTGTTTGAATCAAGAAGGCTTTGTTCTATATCGTACGCCTTGGGTAAATTGTGATTTGTTGGCCAAAATCAAGGTCACTTATTATTCATCGGCCTCGATTACGCATCTTTCCCCACTGTCAATGGGTCACGCTTAACTGGTTTCATTAAGCTTGTTGAGCCAAAGCCAATGATTAGTTGATTCAGAGGAAAAATTATAGGGAATATATCGGATATATTGGCATATATTAGATTTGTTTCAGACTTGGATGTCCACCTACTGGATCTAGGAATTGGATGGGATCCAATTGATCTTAGAGATCTACCTAGTTAAGTTTCATACAACTTGTTGGCCAAAGTCAAGGTTGTGTGTTATTTAACGGGATCCTAGCCTACTAGGAAACTAGGTTTCCTGAGTACTCCACAGAGGGTTAGATGCTCGCCGAAAAATAGTGGGAGGCAAGTATTAAATTTGCAATTTCGTTTAGATACTTGCCAATACACGCTCATTTCAATTTTTCGTCATTAATTATTTATATATATTAGTTGGACTAATATTCAATTGTTGTTTTAATTAAACAGTTGGACTATATGTTGGACAATTATGACCCATAGCGTCACTATTTGTACAGATCATGGTGTTGTTGTACAAATTAACTATGTGACAAAAGAGATTGCACTCTTATCATTTGTGATTAGATCACCTAGATGTATAAATGATGAGAGGTCCTTGTGATTTGTTCCTGGATTGAGAATGATATGAGACAGTATCAGTCCACGAAGGATAAATCATTAAATATCCCTAGTCAGAGTATTATCGAGATTGGACATTGATAAATACGTAAAAGACTAGTATTACACTTGTGCGCGTTGTGAGGGCACAACGACATAGTTCTCATATGTTTGGGTATATGATACTCATGCAAGTGTAATAGGAGGTTGTGTTTTACAGATGGTATGGGAAATAGCTTCGCTCTGGATAGACCCCCTCGAAATTCCATTGGTAGTATGACTATGTGTCTATGGAAGTCCGAAATCAGGGTAGGTGTATTTGGTCTTAACCTGAGACTTGCACCGCTAATACTTGCGACAATCAATATACTTTGGTTGCGGTCGTCCAGGGCTTTAACAGGTTCTGTGTATGCATATGCTGGGTATATTGAGAATCGTAGTGTGTTGGGTGTGATGTCAAGACGGAAGTATCACTCCAGTCATAGTGGAGATGATGGTCACGTAGGATACAATACCAGTACTCTTAAGTACTGCAGTCATCGGGATAAAATGACAAGGTCATGTTTATCCGATTATAGAGACTATTTACCAGACATCCAACATGTGCTTCGTACGGGGAAGACACAATTCCAGCCCCAGGCCTAGCACGTGATCATCTGATACTGGATCGACATACACAATACTACGTATACTACGCCTGATATAGATCCTTATTCCTGTAAGGATATTTCTGGAGAATTGGGTAGGCATGGCGCTTTGCTAGAAGCCAACATTGTCTTGTAAATCGGTATAAACGTAGTACTAGGTACTTACGTGTTCGGATAGTCCGACGACCGAATTTACTGCTAATATATCCGGGGATCTCATGGGTCGCTTCCCGAAGATTCACCGATGACGTATGACTCGTACTTTTATTAATCTGGGATTAATTAGATGAGAGAGCAAATTAATCTGGGATTAATTGCGGAGATATTTTATCTGGGATAAAATATCATTAAAGAGAGAGAATGATTAATTTGGAATTAATCGATTAAATAATATATTCGATATATTATACGAAATTGGATTTCGACGCGGAATTGAAATTAGATATTAATTCGGGCGAACGAGTTAATTTAGAATTAATTCGTTAGCGACGTGAATAGTGATTTCGCTAGGCATAATCATTTAATTACGTCGCAACGGAAAATTCGTTAATTTGGAATTAGTGAACCCGAGCCCGGGATTATTTGCGAGCGCATTCGCATTTCGAATTCGAGTGCGACACGCAAGTCAAATCAAGTTTCAAATCGCTAGTCACATCAAGCGTCAAATCATGTCACTTTGAGTGATGTGACAATTTGATTGATTGATGTGATTGATTGATTGATGTAGTGGTTAATGGCTTTAATGGTTTGACTTTTTAAAGCCAAAAATTGTGTATATGATTTATAAAATCAATTACCAAAATTACTTTACACATTTATCTCTCTCTTCCTCCAAATTCTCTTCATCTCTCTCACCCATTTGGGCATTTTCTGGTTTTGTTTTGCTGGGCAAAACCGAGCATGAGGGAAGCTAAAAGTCGCGATTTTATGGAAAAATCTGGAGTGCTAGCACACTATGAAGTCATGCGAAGGTGATAGGGAAGTCCACCCATGAGCCGGGAATCATTTGACGAAGCTTGGAGCTTGATTCTTGAAGCTTGAAACCGAAAATAGAGGAAGGCAGAACTGCCACTGCCGAGCAGCCCATTGAGGCAGAAAATCAGTTTTGTTGCCTCGAGCGTCGCTCAACCGATCGATGTGAGTATTCCGCAACTTCGTTGATTTGTATTCGCACTTGTTTCATGCTTGTTTAATGATATTTGGACCTTAGCAAACACTAACAATGGTATCTTGAGCAAGGAAAAGCATGAAAAAATTTTAGGGCTTAAAATATGGGTCAATTGATTTTGAGCATGATTTAATTAAATTGGATGTTTGAATATGCTTAAATCATGTTGAATTGAATATTGATTGGATCAATTTCATGAAAATTGATTTGGAACAATTTTCCCCAATTTGTTAAGGCTTGGCCGAATACATGAGTGCCCTAATGTCTTGGAATTTTTGATTTTTGATCATTGGATGACTTGAATCAATTGGGAATGTTGATTTAATATTGATTGTGGATTCAATTGGATTGAAATCGAAATCGATTTAAAATTCCCTATGATTGCCGAGAATGATATAGCATGTATTGGGTTTGATTTTAATTAAATTGTGTTGGACATGATTTAATATTAATAAGCATGATTAATTGTACAAATTTGATGTTTTGGAAATATTGATTTGGGTGATTAATTGTTTTATACACTTTAGGATTAATTAGATTATCAAAATTGGACTTTTATGATTTAATAATTGGGCCTTAAATTGAATTGGGCTTGTTATGTTGTTATTGGGCTAATTGGGCCTTGTTGTACCAAGTTAGGTTTAGGCCAAATGGATTGGATCCAATTGGGCCCAAAACCGCTTCCATAAAGCCCAAATGCGACTAATGGACCTTTAAAGTTTAATTGGGCCTAATGGGCCAAAATTGATTTCTGGGCTTATGGGGTAACTCCCGGATTGGACTTTCGTTATTGGGTTCGACCCGAGTTGACCAAAAGTCCACCCCTTAAGAAATTAATCAAAAGCCCATTGGACTTTAATTAAATTAACGTTGGACGTTAATCGGGCTTTGAGACCCGTAACGATTAAATTTGGAATTTAAGTCGTATAGGTTCGTTAATAAAGTGTAGTATTTAATTTGGAATTAAATAGAGAATTATAATTAAATACAAATTGAATTGGATTTAATTGTGTAGTTTAATTTAATTCAAGAATTCGTACTTTGAGTACTTATTCGCAAAATGAGTTTGACTCGCGCAAAATCAAATCGTTGTTTGAAAATTGGATGGTCACTAATTATCAGATTAATTAATTTGATTAGATTGATTGATAACATGCTTGTGTGAATACATGGTTGCGATGAATGAATAATGTATATCAGATGGATATTAGATGGGTGGGGTAATTTTAGAAATTATTGTAATAAATTTGGAATTTATTAATTGGATCTGCGTGTCCAGCCTTATTACCTCTTCTTCTTTGTATTCTCTTCTCACTTATTCCCCTCAATGTAAATGAGCTTTCTTTAGAAGTGTAGTGTAATGGGTAGAAGTAAGACATGTGCTAGCGGGGAGAGGAAAGAGAGAGATTTGATCTAGGATCATTGTGTAAAGTATCCATCCGCATATCATTATTATTTTATTATACGTGCTTTATTATGTGTTAGAATGCATGTTTAAGGGTGTATGATGATGAGACCTTAATAAAGATAATAAATTGGTTGCCAATTTGCACGCGAAAAACCCTCAAACAATATTAAGCGTTTTTCCTTCCATTGAGTGATTCTTACTCAAGCTCCGAGACTGGCATTGGCTTGTTGGACAAAGTCAGAGCCTTTGTCTGTCGAGGATGTGTTTGAATCACGAGAGCTTTGTTCCATATCAGTGTCTTGTCCAAGTTGTGGTTTGTGGCCAAAGTCAAGACCACTTCTTGTCCATCGACATTGATTACGAAGCTTTCCATGGTCAATGGGTCACGCTTAACTGGGATCACTAAGTTTGTTTTGCCAAAGCCAAGGCTTAGTTGATTCAGAGGAAAAATGTTAGGCAATATATTGGATATATTGGCATATATAAGATATATGTTTCGGACTTGGATGTCCCCCCACTGGATCTAGGAATTGGATTGGATCCAATCGATCTTAGAGATCTACCTAGTTAATTATCATACAATTTGTTGGCCAAAGCCAAGATTGTGTGATATTTAACGGGATCCTAGCCCACTAGGAAACACGGTTTCCCGAGTACTCGACAGAGGGTTAGAGGCTCGCCGAAAAATAGTGGGAGGCAAGAATTGAATTTGCAATATTCGTTTAATTACTTGCCATACGCGCTCATTCAATTATCATTCGTCAAATAAATTAAATGTTAGTTGGACTAATATTTAAACATTGTTTTAATTAACAGTTGGACTGTATTCAAACTATTCATTTATAGTTGATTTTATAATTGGATTATAGTAATCAATATAATTGATTTTAATCTATTAAATTATAGTTGATTAAATAGTTGGACTATTGTAATCATTATAATAAAAAGTACCTAAATCGTTGATTAAATAGTTGGACTATTAGAATCAAGATATAATTGAAAGATTGACATTTAAAACATAATCCTATGGAAAATGTATTTAAATGGTTTAATTTTCAAATTGGGAATAAATTTCAGGATGGTCCTGGAAAATAATAAGTTACTTTATTTGATAAAATAACATATTATGCCTAAGCCCGGAGTTAAGCAAATAGTAGAGCATAATCTTTGGAAGATTTATGTAATGATAACTTTAGTGCTTAATCCATTAAGCTTGTTGCAGTAGACTCCTTAATTTCTGAATCAGAACTAAGGATTAGATCCATAAAGTATGATAATGAAATTGAAGGATCTTCAAGAATCTATCTTAGATCTTAGAAGTACTAAAATTGCAATATTAACTCTTGGAGAGTTAATGACTATTCTCAAGGAGACAAAGTCAAAGTTTGCAATTAGGCAAGTAGCGCAAGGCGCACTTCACTTCGATATTCTAGAAGGCCGAGGCTAGGCCAAAGGCTTCGGGAGTGTTGAAATTGGGAAAGGAAAAATCATTATAATCTTCTGGGAAGATAAAGGACATATCCCAAAATGTCTGCCTAAATGTCGCAAACAGGATCGCAGAAGCGTGACTGCCGTTTGAACAAAGCAGATATGAAGGAATTGAAGACGAGCAAGGCTCTGACTTCAAATATGTTTGTCAAATTGTGTTCACTACTAGTATTAAAATTGGATTTAAATACTTAGTGTGGTACATAAATATATACTGATGTTCAGAATCTGTTTTGAACAGGATACTGACTTCAGTTGAGATTAATCTGCGAATTGGAAATGGGACGAAAGTCGCTGTTTCAACCGTAGATACCTAAGTTTAGGAACTACCTTCGGGTGTGTACTTAAATTAGGAAAGTGTTATAATGTAACTAGTTTGACTAGAAACATTATCTATATATTAGTGTTTAACCCGCTGCCGGTGAACCTTTATATTCTAGAACACTAAAGTGTTTTATTATATAAAGATGATATTGAGATAAACACATTAGATGTGAATAACAGAATTATATTATGAATACAAATAAATCTCAAATGTAAAACATGACAAACAATAGCTCAAACTGATTTGATCAGATGAAACTTAATTGTGGCATTGTTGTCTGGGACACAATTAAACAAGAATCGTATATCCACACTTTCGAAGAGTGGGTACTAGGACAAATTTTATTTAAATCAAATAAAGTCTACGAATCTAGTTTATTGGCAAAGTGCCTAAAATAGCTTTACTTGGTAAAAGTGTAAATGTCACCGATCTGTTAGCCCTCATTCATAGTGACGTAAGTGGGCCCATATCTAGCTAGGCTAGAGGTCGATATGAATATTTCGTGACCTTACGGATGTGGCATCGCGTTATGGTTATGTGTCTCTTTTGAAACACAAATCAGAAACTTTTAAGTTTCGACACGAAATAGACAAACTGATCGGCTAAAGTATTAAACCGTCACGGTTAGACCGTAATGGAAAATACTTAAGCAATAAGTTTCTAATATACTTGAAAGAGTAAAGTATTCTTTCAAATGAGGACTCCTCCTGAACACGTCAATTTGACGGTGTGTCCGAACTGAGTAACCGAATTTTGTTGGACATGATAAGGTTAATCATTAGTCACTCTGAGCTACCATTTCCTTCAACGGATAAGCTTTAAACACTGCAGACCTTATTTTGAATAAGGTTCCATTAAAATCTGTTAGACAGTCATCATATTAGATATGAACGGGAAAGTGTTGGTTTCTAATTAGGTCCCAAGATTCATCAAATCAAGCAAGAAATTCGCATGAATACATCAAAGAAGTCAGGCGGAATACATACTCATATTGAACGGTTTGAGATGCGAAGAACAAAACCATTTGGCCTCCTCCATGAAGCTCGGTTTTGGTCTCTTTGAACTGCAGTGGTGCTCGGTTTTGGGCAGTGAAAGTCCTCAAAGATTCGGCCATGGGAGACGCCATGGAAGATCCAAGCTTCAAGTTCCAAAATTGATTCCAAGCTCATGTGTTAGTTTCCCTATCACATATGTATAACCCAAGGTGTGTGCTAGCACTTCTTCATCTTCTTTGCTTCTCACAAATTCGGTCTAACCAGAAAATAGAAGGAAGAAAACGGTTCCAAACCGTGAAGAAGAATGAGGGAGAAGAAAAACGTAAAGGAGAATAGTGGAGAGAGAAAAGAAAAAGAAATGTAATTGGTTTATATATTTCCAAAATTAATAAAACCATTTACCAAATTCTTTTACTTTCCATTTACCAAAAAGTCAAAAAGCAAAAGCCCATTAATGCCCTTTCAACAACCACATCAATCACTCAATCAAATGACAACTTGTCACATCACTCAAAGTGACATTTGATATGACGCTTGATGTGACTAGCGATTTGACGCTCGATTTGATTTGCGTGCTGCACTCGAATTCGAAATGCGAATGCGCTCACAAATAATCCCAGGCTCGGGTTCGCTATTTCCAAAATAATGAATTTTCCGTCGCGTCGTAATTAAATGATTACGCCTAGTGAAATCAATATTCACGTCGCTAACGAATTAATTCTAAATTAATTCGTTCGCCCGAATTAAAATCTAATTTTAATTCCGCGTCGAAATCCAATTTCACATAATATATCAAATATATTATTTTATCGATTAATTCCAAATTAATCGTTCTCTCTCTTTAATTAATATTTTATCCCAGATAAAATATCTCCGTAATTAATCCGAGATTAATTTTCTCTCTCATCTAATTAATCCCAGATTAATAAAGTGCGAGTCATACATCATCGGTGAATCTTCAGGAAGCGACCCATGAGATCCTCGGATATGTTGGTAGTAAATAAGGTCGTCGGACTATCCGAACACGCAAGTACCTCGTACTATGTTTTTACCGATTTACAAGACAAGGTTGGCTTCTAGCAAAGCGCCATGCCTACCCAATTCTCCAGAAATATCCTTATAGGAATATGTGATCTATATCAAGCGTAGTATACCGTAGTATTGCGTATTTCGATCCAGTATCGGATGTTCACGTGCTAGGCCTGGGGTTGGAATTGTGTCTGCCTCGTACGAAGCACATATCGGATGTCTGGCAACTAGTCTCTATAATCGGATATACATGACCTAGTCATAATATCCCGATAGCTCGAGCATTTAAGAGAACGAGTTCCGTATCCTATGTGACCATCATCTCCATATGACTGGAGTGATACTTCCGTCTTAACATCACACCCAACACACTACGATTCTCAATATACCCAACATTGGCGTACACAGAACCTGTTAAAGCCCTGGACGACCTCAACCAAAGTATATTGATTGTCGCAAGTATTAGCGGTGCAAGTCTCAGGTCAAGACCAAATACACCTACCCTGATTGCAGACTCCCATAGACACATAGTCATACTACCAATGGGATTCCGCATGGGTCTATCCAGAGCGAAGCTGTTTCCTGTACCATCGGTAAAACACAACCTCTTATCACACTTGCATGAGTATCCTATACTCAAATATATGAGAACTATGATGTTGTGCCCTCACAATGTGCACAAGTGTAATACTAGTCTTTTACGTATTTATCGATGTCCAATCTCGATAATACTCTGACTAGGGATATTTAATGATTTATCCTTCGTGGACTGATACTGTCTCATATCATTCTCTGTCCAGGAACAAATCATAGGGACCTCTCATCATTTATATATCTAGGTGATCTAATCACAAATGATAAGAGTGCAATCTCCTTTGTCACATAGTTAATTTGTAAAACAACATCGTGATCTGTACAAATAGTAACGCTTTGGGTCATAATTGTCCAACAATCTCCCACTTGGCCTATAGCCAGTCACTCGAGTCTCTGACACCCGAACTATGTACGGTTGGCTCAAACTGCTGAGAAAAGGTTTTCGTCAGCGGATTTACATGATTATCATCTGATGCGATTTATTCGATCATCACATCGCCGCGATGTATGATCCGAACGAATCAGATGATTATCAAAATAAGTATCTGGATCGTCGATGAGACCATTAATTCTTTAGCATGTGCTGACGCCTAGCTCAGCTGCTAACAGAACTATATCTAATCTAATTATATTTGTTATTGACCCAAATGGCTTCTATTGCTGCCTCAGTTGCAGCAATAACCCGCATTTGTTGTTTATTCGGCAACAATATCTTGCTTGGAAGATTTCCAGCTCACTGTTCCTTTATACTATTATATAGTACCTATGTTAAGACTTATAGTCGTTATCATGAAAGCCAAGCTTTCACCGATTATATTATGGGAATATCATTTCCAAGAAATGATATATCATCATTACTCAGAACATTCACTGTCAGTGCGCTCCCACTAACCTCTTTATATACACAAGAATTATTTTCGTTATGAATTAAATCATAAATTATTATGATTACATCAAAACGAAAATTCCAAGAACCTAATGCGTGCTTCAATCCAAACATGGATCGACTAACCTGCAAACCTAGTTTGCTTGTTATGGTTTGACAAAACCGTCAGGATGTTGTAAACATCCTCCAAAAGGTTTCCGTTAAGGAAAGCGGTTTTGGCATTCAGCTGCCACATTTCATGAATGAAACTTGCAGCATTAGCAAGCATTATCCAAATGGATTTTCCATGGCAACAGGTAAAAGGTTTCGTCGTAATCAACACAATGTTGATAACTTTACCTTTTCGCTATAAGCCTAGCTTAGTACGTTGGTATTGTTGCCATCCATGTATGTCTTCCTTGAAGACTTATATAGTACCAATAGGCACAATGCCTTGCGGTACATCAACTAGTGTCTAAACATAGTTGGTATATATGGAATCCATTTCGGACTATTATGGCACTTTGCCATAATAGGGAGTCGATACCTTGTATCAATTCCTCATACGTAGTCAGTTGGTATTCCTCAATAAGATAGACATCTTTATGAGGTGAGATCAGAAACCCATACCCCAGGTTGTTTTCAAATTCTCTCCAACCTACGCGGTTCTTGTGTATTCGAAGATTATTGGAATAGTTTCATCCTTGATGAACTATTTGTGTTCCATTAGGACTCGGTGCCGGGAATAGTATTACTCCGATTTTCATCGAGTTATACTATCCTCCCACTTTCTACTGCATATCGGTATTCCTCTTAGGAAAACCACATGGTGAGCAACAATCTAATTGTTCTGTGGTGAGATGTGTAAGTACAATACTTATGGTATCCCTAGGATAACCTATAATTGGCACTTATCCAATTTGGGTTTCAATTTGGTATCATCCAAACATATGCCTAGCACACCCAAATTATCAGGAATGTGAAACCCAGTTTCTTTCCCGTTCATATCTAATATGATATCTGTCAAACAGATATTTATGGAAATTTATTCAAAAAAAGTTCTGCACTGTTTTACGTATCCGTTGAAGGAAATGGTAGCTTAGAGGGACTCATGATTAACCTTATCATGTCCAACAAAATTTGGTCTCTCAATTCGGATAAACCGTCAAACTGACGTGTTCCGGGAGGAGTCCTCATTGAAAGAATACTATACTCTTTCAAGTATACGAGAAACTTATTGCTTAAGTATTTCCATTACGGTCTTACCGTGATGGTTTAATACTTTAGCCGATCTGTTTGTCTATTTCGTGTCGAAACTCTAAAAGTTTCCGATTTATGTTCTTCAAAAGAAACACATAACCATACGCGATGCCACATCCGTAAAGGTCACGAAATATTCATATCCACATCTAGCCTAGCTAGACATGGGCCCACTGCTTCACTATGAACTAGGGTTAACAGATCGATGGCACTGGCACTTTGCCCAATAAACTAGATTCGTAGACTTTATTTGAATAGAATCAAATCAGTCCTAGTACCCACTCTTCGAAAGGGTGGATACACGATTCTTGTTTAATAGTGTCCCTGACTACTATGCCACATCTAGTTTCTTAACTGATCAAATCAGTTTGAGCTATGTATTTGTCATGTTATATATTTGAGATATATTTATATTCAAAATATAAATTCTGTTATTCACATCTAATGTGTTTATCTTAATATCATCTTTATATAATAAAACACTTTAGTGTTCTAGAATATAAAGGTTCACCCGCAGGGGTCAAACACTGATATAAAGATAATGTATCTAGTCAAACTAGTTACATTATAACAGTTTCCTAATTTAAGCACATACCCGAAGGTAGTTCCTAAATTTAGGTATCTACGGTTAAAATAGCGACTTTCGTCCCGTTTCCAATTCGCAGATAAATCTCAACTGAAGTCAGTATCCTGCTCACAGCAGATTCTGAACTTCAATATATATTTATGTACCACACTAAGTATTTAAAATCTAATTTTAATACTAGCTATGAACATAATTATGACAATCATATTTGAAGTTAGCCTTGCTCGTCTTCAATTCCTTCTTGGGATATGTCTTTTATCTTCCTAGAAGATTATAATGATTTTGCCTTTGCCAGTTTCAATACTCCAGAAGCCTTTGGCCAAGCCTCAGGTTTCTAGAATATCGAAGTAAGGTGCGCCTTGCGCTACTGTCTAATTGCAAACTTTTACTTTGTCTCCTTGAGAATAGTCATTAATTCTCCAAGAATTATTTATTGCAATTTAGTATTTTAAAGATCTAAAATAGATCTATGAAAATCCTTCAATTTCATTTATCATACTTTAAAGATCTAATCCTTAGTTATGATTCAGAAATTAAGGAGTCTACTTGACAAGTATAATGGATTAAGCACTAAAGTAATCATTACATGAATATTCCAAATATCATGTTCCACTTATTTGCTTAACTCGGGGCTTAGGTATAATATTATTATTTTATCAAATAAAATAAGTTATTAATTTCCAGGACCATCCTTAAATTTTTATCCCAATCTGAAAATTAAACAATTTAAACACATTTTCCATAGGATTATGTTTTAAATGTCAATCTTTCATTTTATCTTGATTCTAATGTCCAACTATTTAATCAACGATTTGTGGTACTATGTATTATATTGATTATTATAGTCGAACTATACAATCAAATATAATTTAAATCAATTAACCTCAATTACATTGATTACTATAATCTAATTATAAAATCAACTGTAAATTGAAATTAATTAATTCAAATATATTGATTACTATAATCCAATTATATAATCAACTATAATACAGTCCAACTGTTTATTAAACAACAATTTAAATATTAGTCCAACTAACATTTAATTTAATGACGAAATAATTTGTGATTGAGCGCGTATGGCGAGTAATTGAACGAATATTGCAAATTCAATTCTTGCCTCCCACTATTTTTCGGCGAGCCTCTAACCCTCTGTCGAGTACTCGGGAAACCGTGTTTCCTAGTGGGCTAGGATCCCATTAAATATAACACAATATTGACTTTGGCCAACAAATTGTATGATAATTAACTAGGTAGATCTCTAAGATCAATTGGATCCAATCCAATTCCTAGATCCGGTAGGGGATATCCAAATCCGAAACATATATCTTATATATGCCAATACATCCAATGTATTACCTAACCTTTTTCCTCGAATCAACTAAGCATTGGCTTTGGCACAACAAACTTAGTGATCTCAGTTAAGCGCGACCCATTGACCATAGAAAGCTTCGTAATCAATGTCGATGGACAAGAAGTGGTCTTGACTTTGGCCAACAAACCACAACTTGGACAAGACACCAATATGGAACAAAGCCTTCGTGATTCAAACACATCTTCGACAGACAAAGGCCTTGACTTTGGCCAACAAACCAATGCCGTCTCAGATCTTGAGTGAGAATCACTCAATGGAAGGAAAGACGCTTAATATTGAGCGAGGGTTTTTCGCGTGCAAATTGGCAACCAATTTATTATCTTTGTTAAGGTCTCATCATCATACACCCTTAAACATGCATTCCAAACACATAATAAAGCGCATATGAATAAAATAATAATGATATGCGGATGGATACTTTACATTGATCCTAGATCAAATCTCTCATTTTCTCTCTCCAAAGCTAGCACATGTATTTACTTCTACCCGTTACACTACACTTATAAAGAAACCTCATTTACATTGAGGGGAATAGGTGAGAAGAGAATACAAAGAGTATGGAGGTGATAAGGCTGGACACGCAGGTCCAATTAATAAATCAATTTATTACAATTTCTAAAATTGTCCCACCCGACTAATATCCATATGATATACATTATTCATGCATCGCAACCATGTATTCATACAAGCATGTTATCAATCAATCTAATCCAATTAATTAATCTGATAATTAGTGATCATCCAATGTTCAAACAACGATTTGATTTTGCTCGAGTCAAACTCGTTTTGCGAATAAGTACTCAAAGTACAATTCTTGAATTAAATTAAACTACAAAATTAAATCCAATTCAATTTGTATTTAATACTAATTCTCTATTTAATTCCAAATTAAATATTACACTTTAATAATGAACTTTTACGACTTAAATTCCAAATTTAATCGCAACGGGTCTCAAAGCCCGATTAACATCCAATGTTTATTTAATTAAAGTCCAATGGACTTTTAATTAATTTCTTTAAGGCGTGGACTTTTGGTCAACTCGGGTCAAACCGATAACCAAGTCCAATCCGGGAGTTACCCCCATAAGCCTTTAAATTAATTTGGCCCATTAGGCCTAATTAAATAATTAATGTCCATTAAGTCATAATTGGACTTTTGGATGCAGTTTTGGGCCCAATTGGATCCAACCAAAATTGGCCTAAACCTAACTTGGTACAACCAAGCCCAAAAGCCCAATTACAACCTTTAAGGCCCATTTCCAAAAAACAAGCCCAATTAATTAACTTATAAAATTCCAAATTCCATAATTAATTAACCTAAGTGTAATACACAATTATCATCCAATTAACATTCCTAAAACATCAATTAGCCTAATTAATCATGCACTTTAATATCAAATAGTGTCCAACACAATTTCATCAAAATCAAACCCATTTACATGCTTAAAGTCTCTGCAATTAGGGGTTTTTCCAATCCGATTCAGTTTCAATCCAATTGAATCCACAATCATAATTTCCCAAATCAATTCAACTCATTCAATGAATCAAAATCAAAAAACACAATGAATTTTAATTTATCTTGAATTCGGCCAAGCCAACTTTTAAAGGGAAAATTGTTCCAAATAAAAATTCAATCCAATTGAACTTCAAATTAACATTATCCTATTGTTTTAAGTCATCCAATGATCAAACAAACAAAAATCACCAAGAAATTAGGGTTCTAATTTTCGGCCATGCCCAAAAATTTGGGGAAAATTTGATCCAACCAATTTCTTGAAATTGATCATGCACAACATCAATTCAACCTCATTCAAACAAACATACTAATCAACAATTCAACCAATCATGCTCAAATCAAGTTTACCCAATTTTAACCCTAACTTTTTCATGCTTGATCAAAGCTCATAGATACCATTGTTGGTTTCTAATTAGGTCCCAAGATTCATCAAATCAAGCAAGAAATTTTGCATGAATACATCAAAGAAGTAAGGCGAATACATACTCACATTGAACGGTTTGAGATGCGAAGAACAAAACCACTTGGCCTCCTCCATGAAGCTCGATTTTGGTCTCTTTGAACTGCAGTGGTGCTCCGGTTTTGGGCTGTGAAAGTCCTCTAAGATTCGGCCATGGGAGACACCATGGAAGCTCCAAGCTTCAAGCTCCAAAATTGATTCCAAGCTCATGTGTTAGTTTCCCTATCACCTATGTATAACCCAAGGTGTTGCTAGCACTTCTTCATCTTCTTTGCTTCTCACAAATTCGGTCTAACCAGAAAATGGAAGAAGAAAACGGTTCCAAACCGTGAAGAAGATGATGGAAAAGAGAGGGAGAAGAAAAACGTAAAGGAGAAGAGGTGGAGAGAAAAAGAAAAAGAAATGTAATTGGTTTATATATTTTCCAAAATTAATAAAACCATTTACCAAATTCTTTTACTTTCCATTTACCAAAAAGTCAAAAAGCAAAAGCCCATTAATGCATTTTCAACACCACATCAATCACTCAATCAAGTGACAACTTGTCACATCACTCAAAGTGACATTTGATTTGACGCTTGATATGACTAGCCATTTGACGTTCGATTTGATTTGCGTGCCGCACTCGAATTTGAAATGTGAATGCGCTCGCAAATAATCCCGGGCTCGGTTCGCTAATTCCAAATTAACAAATTTTTCGTCGCTTCGTAATTAAATGATTACGCCTAGCGAAATCACTATTCACGTCGCTAACGAATTAATTCTAAATTAATTCGTTCGCCCAAATTAAAATCTAATTTTAATTCCGCGTCGAAATCCAATTTCGCATAATATATCAAATATATTATTTTATCGATTAATTCCAAATTAATCGTTCTCTCTCTTTAATTAATATTTTATCCCAGATAAAATATCTCCGTAATTAATCCCAAATTAATTTTCTCTCTCATCTAATTAATCCCAGATTAAAAGTGCGAGTCATACATCATCGGTGAATCTTCGGGAAGCGACCCATGAGATCCCCGGATATGTGGCAATAAATACGGTCATCGGACTATCCAAACACGCAAGACAAGGTTGGCTTCTAGCCAAGCGCCATGCCTACCAATTCTCCAGAAATATCCTTATAGGAATATGTGATCTATATCAAGCGTAGTATAACGTAGTATTGCGTATTTCGATCCAGTATCGGATGTTCACGTGCTAGGCCTAGGGCTGGAACTGTGTCTGCCCCGTACGAAGCACATATCGGATGTCTGGCAACTAGTCTCTATAATCGGATATACATGACCTAGTCATAATATCCGATAGCTCGAGCATTTAAGAGAACGAGTTCTGTATCCTATGTGACCATCATCTCCATATGACTGGAGTGATACTTCCCTCTTAACATCACACCCAACACACTACGATTCTCAATATACCCAGCATTGGCGTACATAGAACCTGTTAAAGCCCTGGACGACCTCAACCAAAGTATATTGATTGTCGCAAGTATTAGCGGTGCAAGTCTCTGGTTAAGACCAAATACATCTACCCTAATTGCAGACTCCCATAGACACATAGTCATACTACCAATGGGATTCCGCATGGGTCTATCCAGAGCGAAGCTATTTCCCGTACAATCGGTAAAACACAACCTCCTATCACACTTTCATGAGTATCCTATACCCAAATATATGAGAACTATGTTGTTGTGCCCTCACAACGTGCACAAGTGTAATACTAGCCTTTTACGTATTTATCGATGTCCAATCTCGATAATACTCTGACTAGGGATATTTAATGATTTATCCTTCATGGACTGATACTGTCTCATATCAATCTCTAACCAGGAACAAATCATAGGGACCTCTCATCATTTATATATCTAGGTGATCTAATCACAAATGATAAGAGTGCAATCTCTTTTGTCACATAGTTAATTTGTACAACAACACCGTGATCTGTATAAATAGTGACTCTATGTGTCATAATTGTCCAACAGAAAGAAACCAGGTTTCTCATTCTTGATAATTTGGGAATGCTAGGCATACGTTTGGATGATACCAAACTAGAACCCAAATTGGATAAGTGCCAATTGTAGGTTATCCTAGGGATACCAAAGTATAGTACTTATACATCTCACCAGAGAACAATTTAATTGTTACTCACCATGCGGTTTTCCTGAGAGGAATACCGATATGCAGTGGTAAATGGTTTAGGATAGTAAAACTCGATGAAAATCAGAGTAATACTATTCCTAGCACCGATCCTTAATTGAACACAAAATAGTTCATCAAGGATGAAACTATTGCCATTAATCTTCGAATACACAAGAACCACGTAAGTCGGAGAGAGTCAGAATACAACCTGGGGTATGGGTTTCTGATCTCACCTCATAAAGATGTCAACCTTATTGAGGTATATACCAACTGACTACGTATGAGGAAGTGATACAAGGTATCGACTCCCTTATTTTGGCAAAGTGCCATGAATCCGAAATAGATTCCATGTATATCAACTATGTTTTGATACTAGTTGATGTACCGCAAGGAAGACATACATGGAAGGCAACATACCAACGTACTAAGCTAGGCTTGTAGCAGAAAGAAAGTATCGTTATCAACATTGTGATGATTACGATTCAACCTTTTACATGTTGCCACGGTAAATCCATTTGGATAATGCTTGCTACTGCTGCATGTTTCATTTATGAAATATGTCAGCTTAACGGGAAAATCGCTTTCCTGAAAAGGAAACCTTTTGGAGGATGTTTACAAAATCCTGGCGGTTTTGTCGTATCTAAACAAGCAAACAAGGTTTGCAGGTTGTTCAATCTATGTTTGGATTGAAGCAAGCATTAGGTTCTTGGAATTGTCTTTTTGATGTGATCATAATGGTTTATGATTTAATTCAAAACGTAAAAGATTCTTGTGTATATAAGGAGGTAGTAGGAGCGCACTGACAGTGGCTGTCCTATAAATAATGATAATATATAATTTCTTGGAAATGATATTCCCATAATAATATCGGTGAAAGCTTGGCTTTCGAGAAAAATTCTCCGAGAACTCGTACATTGAAAAATATACGCGACCTGGTGTCTCATATGCTTTAAGCATATGGATTCACAAATAGGCCAATCCAAGTTATAGTCACTGGATTGATGTTAAGAACATCTGTTAGTTTCTTAGAGAACTAAGGATATATTCTTAGACTATTGAGAATGAGAACTTGAAGTGACTGGGATCACTAATGCAAGTTTCCTAAACGATAAAACGACTACAAGTCGCAAACGGTACTACAAAGTTTGAATAACGGAACAGTGAGCTGGAAATCTTCCAAGCAAGATATTGTTACCGAATAAACAACAAATGCATGTTATTGCTGTAGCTGAGGCAGCAATAGAAGCCATTTGGGTCGAAAATAAATCTAATTAGACTAGATATAATTCTGTTAGCAGGTAAGCTAGGCGTCAGCACAGACTAAAGAATTAATGGACTCATCAACGATCCAGAATATACTTCGATATTCATCTGATTCGTTCGGATCATACATCGTGGCGATGTGATGATCGAATAAATCGCATCAGATGATAATCATGCAAATCCGCTGACGAAAGCACATTCTCAGCAGTTTGAGCCAACCGTACATAGTTCGGGCGGTAGACAGTCGAGTGACTGGCTATAGGCCAAGTGGGAGATTGTTGGAAAATTATGACCCATAGCGTCACAATTTATACAGATCATGGTGTTGTTGTACAAATTAACTATGTGACAAAGGAGATTACACTCTTATCATTTGAGATTAGATCACCTAGATGTATAAATGATGAGAGGTCCTTGTGATTTGTTCCTGGATTGAGAATGATATGAGACAATATCAGTCCACGAAGGATAAATCATTAAATATCCCTAGTCAGAGTATTATCGAGATTGGACATCGATAAATACGTAAAAGACTAGTATTACACTTGTGCGCGTTGTGAGGGCACAACGACATAGTTCTCATATGTTTGGGTATAAGATACTCATGCAAGTGTATATAGGTTGTGTTTTTACCGATGGTACGGGAAACAGCTTCGCTCTGGATAGACCCCCTCAGAATTATATTAGTAGTATGACTATGTGTCTATGGAAGTCTGAAATCAGGGTAGGTGTATTTGGTCTTAACCTGAGACTTGCACGCTAATACTTGCGACAATCAATATACTTTGGCTGCGGTCGTCCAGGGCTTTAACTTGTTCTGTGTACGCCTATGCTGGGTATATTGAGAATCGTAGTGTGTTGGGTGTGATGTCAAGACGGAAGTATCACTCCAGTCATAGTGGAGATGATGGTCACATAGGATACGATACTAGTACTCTTAAGTACTGCAGTCATCGGGATAAAATGACAAGGTCATGTTTATATCCGATTATAGAGACTACTTACCAGACATCCGACATGTGCTTCGTACGGGGCAGACACAATTCCAGCCCCAGGCCTAGCACGTGATCATCCGATACTGGATCGACATACACAATACTACGTATACTACACCACCTGATATAGATCCTTATTCTGTAAGGATATTTCTGTAGAATTGGGTAGGAATTGCTCTTTGCTAGAAGCCAACCTTGTCTTGTAAATCGGTATAACGTAGTACTAGGTACTTACATGTTCAGATAGTCCGACGACCGAATTTACTAACTACAACATTCCAGGGATCTCATGGGTCGCTTCCCGAAGATTCACCGATGACGTATACTCGCACTTTTATTAATCTGGGATTAATTAGATGAGAGAGAATTATCTGGGGATTAATGCGGAGATATTTTATCTGGATAAATAATCATTTAAAGAGAAGAGAACGATTCATTTGGAATAATCGATTAATAATATATCGAATCTATTATACGAATTTGCTTTTTTCAGTGGAATTTAAATTAGATTTTCATTCGGGGGAACGAGTTATTTGAGAATTAATTCGTAGCGACGTGAAAAGTGATTTTGCTAGGCATAATCATTTAATTTACTTCGCAACGGAAAATTCATTAATTTAGAATTAGCGAACCCGAGCCCGGGATTATTTTTCCGAGCGCAATTTCGCATTTCGAATTCGAGTCGCGGCAGTAAGTCAAATCAACGTCAAATCACTAGTCCATCAAGCTCAAATCAATGTCATTTTAGAGTGATTTGACAATTTGATTGATTGATTGATTGCTTGATGTAGTGTTAATGGCTTAAATGGTTTGGACTTTTTAAAAAGCCAAAAATTGGTGTATATGATTTTATGAAATCAATTTGTTGGATAATATGACCCATAGCGTCACTATTTGCACAGATCATTGTGTTTGGTAGCAAATTAACTATGTAATAAGGAAATTGCACTCTCATCATTTGTGATTAGATCACCATAGATATATAAATGAAGAGAGGTCCCTATGATTAGTTCCTGGATTGAGATGATATGAGACAGTATCAGTCCACGAAGGATTAATCATTAAATATCCCTAGCCGTAGTATTATCGAGACTGGACATCGATAATGCGGAATAGGCTAGTATTGCACTTGTGTGCGTTGTGAGGGCACAACGACATAGTTCTCATATATATAAGTATTGGATACTTATGCAAGTGCGATAGGAGGTCGTGTTTCTCCGATGGTACGGGAAACAGCTTCGCTCTGGATAGACCCCGCGGAATCCCATTGGTAGTATGTCTGCGTGTCTATGGGAGGCCGCATCAGGGTAGGTGTATATGATCTTAACCTGAGACTTGCATCGCTAGTACTTGCGACAATCGGTAAACTTTGGTTTTGGTGGTTGGGGGACCTAAACTGGTTCTGTGTTCACCTCTTCTGGGTTTATCAGGAATCGTAGTGTACTGGGTGTGATGTCAAGATGGAAGTGTCACTTCAGACATATGGAGTTGATGATCACGCAGGATACAGAACTAGTGCTCTATAAAAGGTTGCAACCGTCGGGACAATATGACTAGGTCAGTATTGCCCGATTTAAAGAGACTAGTTGCTTGATGTCCGATATATGTTTCGTACGGGGCAGACACATTTCCAGCCCCAGGCCTAACATGTGATCGTCCGATACTGGATCGATATACGCAATACAATACAATTGTATACTACGCTTGATATAGATCTTAATATTCTTATTAGGATATGTCCGGAGAATTGGGTAGACTTGGTGCTTTGCTAGGAGTCGACCTTGTCTCGTAAATCGGTAGAACGTAGTACTTGGTACGTACGTGATTCGGATACTCCGACGACCGTATTTACTGCCAACTTATCCGGAGATCTCATGGGTCGCTTCCCGATAATCCACCGATGACGCACAACTCTCGCACTCTTGAATAATCTGGGATTATATAGAGAAGAGAGAGGAAATTAATCTAGGATTAATTACGGAGATATTTTATCTAGGATAAAATATCGTCTAGAGAGAGATAACGATTAATTTGGAATTAATCAATAAAATAATATATTCGATATATTAAACGAAATTAGATTTCGACGCGGAATTAAAATTAGATTTTAATTCGGGCGAACGAATTAATTTAGAATTAATTCGTTAGCGACGTGAATAGTGAATTCGCTAGGCGTAATCATTTAATTACGACGCGACGGAAAAATCGTTAAATTGGAATTAACGAACCCGAGCCCGAGTGTGATTGCGAGCGCATTCGTATTTCGAATTCGAGTGCGGCGACGCAAGTCACATCAAGCGTCAAATCAATCGTCACATCAAGCGTCAAATCAAAAGTCACTTTGAGTGATTGATTGATTTGATTAATTGATTGAGTGAAAGACACTCACATGTCACTTTATTAAAGTTGATATAACTTGATGGACATTGATATTTGAGTGTGGAACACTCAAGCTTATTACATTCATTTATTTGACTTTTTGAAAGTTAAAATGAATTGGAAAATCATTAATATTTTTTGAAAATATATAACAAATGATTACAACTTTTGTAATAACTTAACACATTTCTTTCTCTCTCATTTTTGCTCTCTTCTCTCACGCCCAAAACAGAAACATTGGGACTGGTTTTGAACCAGAAAAACGTGAGCTTTAGGGAAGCTAGAGTGGGTTTTCATGGTGAAAATTCAAGTGCTAGCACACTTACGAGTCTTGCGAAGGTGGTAGGGAGGTTCGCCCATGAGCCGGGATCCATCGGACGAAGCTCGGAGCTCCGTTTCTCAGCTCAAAATTCTGATTTGGTGACAGTGGACTGTTGCAGTGGCGTGAGCAAGGCAGTGCGTTTTTGGCCTTCATTCGTCTCCAAATCGACTCAACCGATCGATGTGAGTATTCCGCTATCTCCATTGATGTATTCATGCATGATTTTTCATTGCTTGTTTGATCTTGGGACCTTAATAAAAACCAACAATGGCATCAAGAGCTTAGGTTCAAGCATGAAATTTGTAGGGCTTAAAATTTGGGTAAATGTGATTTGAGCATGATTTGAATAAATTGATTGTTTGAGTATGCTTATAACATGTTTAATTTCATTTTGGTTGGACCAATTTGTTGAAAAATGATTTGGAATTATTTTCCCCAAATATTTTCCTTGGCCGAATGGTTATTTGTGGATTCTTGGAATTTTTGATTTTTTGATTCATTTGATGAGTTAGAATCATTTAGGTTGATGTTAATTTGAATCGAATTGGATTGGATTTCGAATTGGACAAAAACCCCCAAATCTTGAGTTGGCCGAATTGGTTTATGCCCTAATGTCTTGGTAATTTTGATTTGTGACATTGGATGTATGAAATCAAATTGGATGGTGATTTAATGTCGATTATGGGTTCGATTGGATTGAAACCGAATCGGACACAAAATCCCTCTTTTGGCCGAGACTAAAAGCATGTAAATGGGTTTGATTTTTCATTTTGTGTGTTGGACATATGATAATGAATTGAGTATGATTAATTGGACTAATTTAGTGTTTTGGAAATGTTGATTTAGTTGATTAATCATGTATACACTTTAGGTAATTAAATAATTGCGAATTTGGATTTTGGATTTAATTATTTGGGCCTAATTTTGGAAATTGGACTTTAAAGTTGTATTTGGGCCTATTGGGCTTGATTTATCAAGTTGGTTTAGGCCAAGTGGATTGGATCCAATTGGGCCCAAAACCTTAACCATAAAGCCCAAATGCGACTAATGAACCTTTAAAGTTTAATTGGGCCTAATGGGCCAAGATTGATTTATGGGCTTATGGGGTAAATCCCGGATTGGACTTTGGTTATCGGTTTGACCCGAGTTGACCAAAAGTCCACGCCTTAAGAAATCAATTAAAAGCCCATTGGACTTTAATTGAATTGACGTTGGACGTTAATCGGTCTTTGAGACGCGTTACGATTAAATTTGGAATTTAAATCGTAAAAGGTTTATTAAATAAAGTGTAATATTTAATTTGGAATTGAATAGTGAATTAGTATTAAATACATGTTAAATTAGATTTAATGATGTAGTTTAATTTAATTCATGAATTCGTACTTTAAGTACTTATTCGCAAAAACGAGTTTGACTCGAACAAAATCAAATCGTTGTTTGAACATTGGATGATCACTTAATTATCAGATTAATTAATTTGATTAGATTGATTGATAGCATGCTTATGTGTGTGAATACGTGGTTGTGTTGAATGAATAATGTATATCGGATGGATATTAGATGGGTGGGCAATTTTAGAAATTGTTGTAATAAATTCGATTTATTAAATTGGACCTGCGTGTCCAGCCTTTCACCTTCTTCTCTTTGTATTCTCTTCTCACCTATTCCCCTCTATGTATATGAGGTTTCTTTAGAAGTGTAGTGTAACGGGTAGAAGTAATACTAGTGCTAGCTTGAGTGAGAAAGGGAGAGATTTGATCTAGGATCAATGTGTAAAGTATCCATCCGCATATCATTATTATTTATTTTCATACTCGCTTTATTATGTATTTAGAATGCATGTTTAAGGGTGTATGATGATGAGACCTTAACAAAGATAATTAAATTGGTAGCCAATTTGCACGCGAAAAACCCTCGTTCTATATTAAGCGATTATCCTTCCATTGAATGATTCTTGTTCAAGATCCATTGGCATTGGTTTGTTGGCCAAAGTCAAGACCTTGTCAATTGGATGTATTTGAATCATGAGGGTTTTGTTCCACATCGGTGTCTTGTCCAAGTTGTGATTTGTTGGCCAAAGTCAAGATCACTTCTTGTCCAACGACATTGATTACGAAACTTTCCTTGTCAATGGGTCCCGCTTAACTGGAGTCATTAGGTTTGTTGTGCCAAAGCCAAGGCCTAGATGATTCGGAGGATAAGGTTAGGAAAATGTATTAGATACATTGGCATAAGTAATATGTTTAGGACTTGGATGTCCACCTAACCGGATCTAGGAATTGGATTGGATCCAATTGATCTGTGAGATCTACCTAGTTAAATAGCATACAGCTTGTTGGCCAAAGTCAAGGTTGTATGTTATTTAATAGGATCCTAGCCCACTAGGAAACACGGTTTCCCGAGTACTCCACAGAGGGTTAGAGGCTCGACGAAAAATAGTGGGAGGTAAGTATTGAATTTGCAACAATCGTTCAATTACTCGCTAAACACGCTCATTTATATTTTACTCGTCGTATTAATCAAAAGTATTAGTTGGACTAATATTTTATGTTGTTTTAAAAATATATATATAGTTGGACTATATACAAACTTATTCAATATATAGTTGATTTTATAATTGGATTATAGTAATCAATATAATTGAATTAAAATGATAGTTGATTTTATAATTGGATTATAGTAATCAATATTAAATTATAGTTGATTAAATAATTGGATTATTGTAATCATTATAATAAATAGTACCTTATTAAAATTGATTAAATAGTTGGACTATTAAAATCAAGAAAGAATTGAAAGGTTGAATATTTAAAATATATAATCCTTGGGATTAATGTTTTAAATGATTTAATTTTCAATTGGGAATTAATAATAGGTTAATTTATTTGATAAAATAACTTATTATGACTAAGCCCATAATTAAGCAAATAGTAGAGCATAAAATCTTTGGAAGATTTATGTGATGATGACTTTAATGCTTAATTAATATACTTATAATAAATCTATCATTAGATTTAAAAGTATCAAAGTTTGCAATTGGGCATGTAGCACAAGGTGCACATCGTTTCGATATTCCGAAACCCAAGGCTTGGCCAAAGGTTTGTGAAATATTAATTGACATATCCCAAAGTGACTACCATTTGGATATGGAAGACACGAAGGAATTAAAGAAAGGGCGAGGCTCTAACTTTAAAAATATTTGTCAAAGTTATGTTCACAACTAGTATTAAAATTAGATTTTAAATACTTAGTGTGGTACATAAAATATATGTATTGATGTTCAGAATCCGCTATGAGCTGGATACTGACTTCAAGCCGAGATTTCTCTGCAAATCGGAAACGGACGAAAGTCGCTGTTTCGACCGCAGATACCTAAATTTAGGAACTACCCTTCGGGTATGTACTTAAATTAGGAACTGTTATAATGTAACTAGTTTGACTAGAGACATTATCTCTATATCAGTGTTTAATCCATTCTGGATAAACCTTTATATTCTAGAACACTATGTGTTTCATTATATAAAGATGATACTGAGATAAATACATTAGATGTAAATAACAGAATTTATATTTTGAATATAAATAAAATCTCAAACATATAAAATGACAAATAAATAGCTCAAATTGATTTGATCAATAGAGACTTATTTGTGGCATTGTTGTCTAGGACACAATTAAAGAAGACTCGTATATCCACACTTTTGAAGAGTGGGTACTAGGACTGATTTGACTATTCAAATAAGGTCTGCGAATCTAGTTTGTTAGGTGAAGTACCTAAAATACTATTTACTTTGTAATAGTAAAAGTGCCACCGATCTGTCAGCCCTATTCATGGTGAAGTATGTGGGCCCATATCTAGCTGGACTAGATGTGAACATGAATGTTTCGTGACCTTAACGGATGTAGCATCACGTTATGGTTTTGTGTTTCTTTTGAAGAATACAAATCGGAAACTTTAAAGTTTCGACACGAAGTAAACAAACAGATCGGCTATAGTATTATTCCACCACGGTAAGACCGTATTGGAAAATACTTAAGCAGTAAGTTTCATATATACATGAAAGATTACGGTATTCTTTCATATGAGGACTCCTCTCAAGACACGTCTGTTAGACGGTGTGTCCGAACTAAAACCGAATTTTGTTGGACATGATTAGGTTTATCACGAGTCGCTCTGAGCTACTATTTCCTTCTACAGGATATGTATTTACAGTGCAAAACTTATTTAGAATAAGGTTCCATGAAGATCTGTTTGACAGATATCATATAGGATATGAACAGGAAAGAAACAGGGTTTCTCATTCCTGATAATTTGGGTATGCCAGGCATAACGTTTGGATGATACCAAACTAAAAGACCCAAGTTGGATAAGTGCCAATATAGGTTATCCTAAGGGAAACCATAAGTATAGTACTTATAAATCTCACATGAGAACAATTTGATTGTTGCTCACCATGCGGTTTTCCTGAGAGGAATACCGATATCCAGTGGTCAGTGGGAGTATAGTGATACTCGATGAAAATCGGAGTAATACTGTTCAAGGCACGAAGTCCTTAATGGAACACAAACAGTTCATCAATAATGAATCTGTACCATTAATCTTCAAATACACAAGAACTTCGTAGATCGGATAGAGTCAGAAAACAACCTAGGGTATGGGTTTCTGATCTAACCTCATAAAGATGTCAATCTTATGAGGTATATCCACCGACTACTTTTGAGAAAGTGATACGAGGTATCGACTCCCTATTATGGCAAAGTGCCATGAGTCCGAAATGGATTCCATGTATAACAGCTATTTCGGATACTAGTTGTTGTACCACAAGGCATTGTGCCTATTGGTACATTAAACGTCTTCAAGGAAGACATACATGGATGGCAACATACCAACGTACAAAGCTAGGCTTGTGACAGAAGGTATCGTTATCAACATCGTGTCAATAACGGTTCAACCTTTTGCTTGTTGCCATGGTAAATCCATTTTGAAGATGCTTGTTGATAACTGTATATTTCATTTATGAAATATGTCAGTTACAAATCAAAATCGCTTTCCTGAAAAGGAAACCTTTTGGAGAATGTTTATAACATTCTGACGATTTTGCGGGTTATTCGATCCATGTTTGGATTGAAGCAAGCATAAGGTTCTTGGAACTGACGTTTTGAAATAATCATAATGGTTTATGATTTAACTCAAAACGAAATAATTCTTGTGTATATAAGGAGGTTAGTGGGAGAGCGCACTGACATTGAAATTCCCATAAAGCAATTGGTGAAAGCTTGGCTTTCATAGATATTCTTTCATAGAAATTCTCCGTAGAATTCTGGGGAGTAACAACCTTTATTCAAGGAATAAAGATCTACTGGGATAGATTTGGAGTTGTTAACACTCTCTGGGAAATTGTACATTTAAAATGTACTTGTATTGGTGTCTCATACGCTTAGAGCATATGGAATCACAATCGGTTCAATCCAAGTGATAGTCACTGGATTGAAGTTAAGAACATCTGTTAGTATCTCTGAGAACTAAAGATGCTATCTTAAACTATGGAGAAGGAGAACTTGAGTGACTGGGATCACTGCAGCAAGTTTCCAAACGATTAAATACTACGGTACTATAAAGTTTGAATAACGGGACAGTGAGCTGGAAATCTTCCAAGCAAGATAACTGTTGCCGAATAAACAACAAATGCGGATTATTGCTGCAGCTGAGGCAGCAATAGAAGTCTTTTGGGTCGAAATAAATCTAATTAGATTAGATGTAGTTCTGATAGCAGCTGAGCTAGGCGTCAGCACAAGCTAAGGAATTAAAGGTCTCATCGACGATCCAGATATATACTTCTATATCATCTGATTCGTTCGGATCATACATCGTGGCGATGTGATGATCGTATAAATCGCGTCAAACGATAATCATGCAAATCCACTGACGAAAACCTTTTCTCAGCAATTTGAGCGAACCATACATAGTTCGGGTGTTGGACACTCGAGTGACTGGCTATGTGCCAAGTGGGAGATTGTTGGATAATATGACCCATAGCGTCACTATTTGCACAGATCATTGTGTTGTTGTAGCAAATTAACTATGTAATAAGGAAATTGCACTCTCATCATCATTTGTGATTAGATCACCATAGATATATAAATGAAGAGAGGTCCCTATGATTAGTTCCTGGATTGAGATGATATGAGACAGTATCAGTCCACGAAGGATTAATCATTAAATATCCCTAGCCGTAGTATTATCGAGACTGGACATCGATAATGCGGAATAGGCTAGTATTGCACTTGTGTGCGTTGTGAGGGCACAACGACATAGTTCTCATATATATAAGTATTGGATACTTATGCAAGTGCGATAGGAGGTCGTGTTTCTCCGATGGTACGGGAAACAGCTTCGCTCTGGATAGACCCCGCGGAATCCCATTGGTAGTATGTCTGCGTGTCTATGGGAGGCCGCATCAGGGTAGGTGTATATGATCTTAACCTGAGACTTGCATCGCTAGTACTTGCGACAATCGGTAAACTTTGGTTTTGGTGGTTGGGGGACCTAAACTGGTTCTGTGTTCACCTCTTCTGGGTTTATCAGGAATCGTAGTGTACTGGGTGTGATGTCAAGATGGAAGTGTCACTTCAGACATATGGAGTTGATGATCACGCAGGATACAGAACTAGTGCTCTATAAAAGGTTGCAACCGTCGGGACAATATGACTAGGTCAGTATTGCCCGATTTAAAGAGACTAGTTGCTTGATGTCCGATATATGTTTCGTACGGGGCAGACACATTTCCAGCCCCAGGCCTAACATGTGATCGTCCGATACTGGATCGATATACGCAATACAATACAATTGTATACTACGCTTGATATAGATCTTAATATTCTTAAAGGATATGTCCGGAGAATTGGGTAGACTTGGTGCTTTGCTAGGAGTCGACCTTGTCTCGTAAATCGGTAGAACGTAGTACTTGGTACGTACGTGATTCGGATACTCCGACGACCGTATTTACTGCCAACTTATCCGGAGATCTCATGGGTCGCTTCCCGATAATCCACCGATGACGCACAACTCGCACTCTTGAATAATCTGGGATTATATAGAAGAGAGAGAGGAAATTAATCTAGGATTAATTACGGAGATATTTTATCTAGGATAAAATATCGTCTAGAGAGAGATAACGATTAATTTGGAATTAATCATAAAATAATATATTCGATATATTAAACGAAATTAGATTTCGACGCGGAATAAAATTAGATTTTAATTCGGGCGAACGAATTAATTTAGAATTAATTCGTTAGCGACGTGAATAGTGAATTCGCTAGGCGTAATCATTTAATTACGACGCGACGGAAAAATCGTTAAATTGGAATTAACGAACCCGAGCCCGAGTGTGATTGCGAGCGCATTCGTATTTCGAATTCGAGTGCGGCGACGCAAGTCACATCAAGCGTCAAATCAATCGTCACATCAAGCGTCAAATCAAAAGTCACTTTGAGTGATTGATTGATTTGATTAATTGATTGAGTGAAAGACACTCAACATGTCACTTTATTAAGTTGATATAACTTGATGGACATTGATATTTGAGTGTGGAAACTCAAGCTTATTACATTCAATTATTGACTTTTTGAAAGTTAAAATGAATTGGAAAATCATTTATATTTTTTGAAAATATATAACAAATGATTTACAACTTTTGTAATAATTAACACATTTCTTTCTCTCTCATTTTTGCTCTCTCTCTCACCCCAAAACAGAAACATTGGGACTGTTTTTGAACCAGAAAAACGTGAGCTTTAAGGGAAGCTAGAGTGGGTTTTCATGGTGAAAATTCAAGTGCTAGCACACTTACGAGTCTTGCGAAGGTGGTAGGGAGGTTCGCCCATGAGCCGGGATCCATCGGACGAAGCTCGGAGCTCCGTTTCTCAGCTCAAAATTCTGATTTGGTGGACAGTGGACTGTGCAGTGGCGTGAGCAAGGCAGTGCGTTTTTGGCCTTCATTCGTCTCCAAATCGACTCAACCGATCGATGTGAGTATTCCGCTATCTCCATTGATGTATTCATGCATGATTTTTCATTGCTTGTTTGATCTTGGGACCTTAATAAAAACCAACACATTACCAAAATTACTTTTACACATTTATCCTCTCTCCTCCTCCAAATTCTCTTCATCTTCTCGCCATTTGGGCATTTTCTGGTTTTTTTTTTTGCTGGGCAAACCGAGCATGAGGGAAGCTAAGTCGCGATTTTGTGGCAAAATCGGGAGTTAGCACCTATGAAGTCAATGCGAAGGTGAATAGGGAGTCCACCATGATCCGGGAATCATTTGACGAAGCTTGGGATTGATTCTTGAACTTGAAACCGAAAATGGAGATGCAGAACTGCCACTGCCGAGCAGCCCATTGAGGCAGAAATACGTTTTGTTGCCTCGGCGTCGCTCAACGATCGATTGTGATATTCTGCAACTTCGTTGATTTGGTCCGCCTTGTTTCATGCTTGTTTAATGATTTTGGGACCTTTGCCAAACACCAACAATATATTCAATTCAGCTACTTCATTTATAGTTGATTATATAAATTGGGATTATAGTAATCAATTATTTGAATTTAACTAATCAAATAGTATTGATTATATTGTTAGACTATAGTAATCATTATATTCGATTGTACCCCAGATCGTTGATTAGATAGTTGGCTATTGGAATCAAGATAACTAAAAGATTAGCGTTTAAAACATAATCCTTGGAGAAATGTCCTGTAGCGGCTTCAATTTTCAAAATTGGGAATAGAACCTCAGTAGTCCTGGAGCTGAGAAGTTACTTTATTTGATAGAGTGACATCTCGGCCTAGCCCGAGTTGAGCAAATAGTGGAGCATGAGCTTTGTAAGACTAATGGTGATGATAACCTTAAGTGGTGTCAATCCGTTATGCTTGCCACAATGATTCCTTAATTTCTTTGTCAGAAGTAAGGATTAGATCTTATAGTAGAATTTGAAATTGAAGGATCTTCATAGATCTATTCTTAGATCTATAAGTACTAATTGCAAAGAACTCTTGGCAGAGATAATGGCTATGCTCAAGGAGACAGAGCCAAAGCTAACAAAAGGGCAAAAAGCGCATGGCGCATCTTACTTCTACATCCTATAAGGCCAAGGCTTGGCCGAACGCTTCTGGGGTTGTGAAAGAAAGGGCAAGGCTAAATCATCACTGTCTTATGGGAAGACAAATGACATATCCCAAGATTATGCCTAAACTGTGGCAAACGGGTCACTGGAAGCATGACTGCCGTATGGACAAAGACAGACATGAAGGAAATGAAGACGGGCAAGGCTCATGCTTCAGTTTTGTTTGTCATAAACATATCCACTACTAGTTTTAAAAAAAATGGATTTTTGATACTGAATATGGTACATACATATGTACAGATGTGCGGGATCGGCTGATTAGCAGGAGACTAC
>SKCR01042528.1:0-58082 GCA_019454045.1 Zanthoxylum bungeanum
ATCAAATCATAACATAATAGTGAAAGGTGGACCCCATGAATATATTTCAGCTCACAACTTTGGCACGTTCTCACCTACGTATATTCATTAGGTAGACAACTCATTGTCGATCACTTACTAGTGACTCCTGGGTTTTTGGTCCTAGTCGTTTCTCGTTGTGTCAGCTTTGGCACGTTTACAAGGAGGCGTACCAAGGTTAAACTTTTCAATGATAAATTCAAGATACTTGCGTAACCCTAGCAGCTTTGGCACGTTCAGGATTCCGGTTTCGCTTGAATTCATCTAATTTCAAATATATCCAGTACAGATAAATTTCTACTGGCCATATCCTCACAGCTTTGGCACGTTCTCAGATATATTTATAGAATATTTCTCCATAAGCGCTCACTCTCATACCATTTTGTTTGGGTTTTATAGGGAATTACTGGGTTAGCGCAGCGGAACGCGGAAAATTAAAATTTTACGATTTCAAAAAAATTTCTTGGATCAATTAAATAAACTTATTTATTTAATTAACCAATATTTAAAATCTGAAATTTTAACCCAAGAAATCAAATTTCTTTTAATTACCGAATTGACCCCATAACTTTACATTTTGATTATTTTGGTCCTCAAATTGTCAAATACATATTTAAGTGATTCCAAATCAATCCCAAAATGATTTATACATGTCTAATACATGAAAAAATAATTTGCAACAAAAATCTAATGCATGTTTAAGGGTGTATGATGATGAGACCTTAACAAAGATAATTAATTGTTTGCCAATTGCACGCGAAAAACCCTCAACATCATATTAAGCGTTTTCCTTCCATTGAGTGATTCTTACTCAAGATCCAAGACTGGCATTGGTTTGTTGGCCAAAGTCAAGACCTTTGTACGTCGAGGATGTGTTTGAATCACGAAGGCTTTGTTCCATATTGGTGTCTTGTCCAAGTTGTGATTTGTTGGCCAAAGTCAATATCACTTCTTGTCCATCGACATTGATTACGAAGCTTTCCAAGGTCAATGGGTTTCGCTTAACTGGGATCACTAAGTTTGTTGTGCCAAAGCCAAGGCTTAGTTGATTCGGAGGAAAAGGTTAGGCAATATATTGGATATATTGGCATATATAAGATTATTTTTCGGACTTGGATGTCCACCTACTGGATCTAGGAATTGGATGGGATCCAATTGATCTTAGAGATCTACCTAGTTAATTATCATACAATTTGTTGGCCAAAGTCATGATTATGTGTTATTTAACGGATCCTAGCCCACTAGGAAACAAGGTTTCCCGAGTAATCCACAGAGGGTTAGAGGCTCGCCAAAAAATAGTGGGAGGCAAGTATTAAATTTGCAATATTCGTTTATTTACTTGCCATACGCGCTCATTACAAATTTTTCGTCATATAAATTAATATATTATTTGGACTAATAATTAATCATTGTTTTAATTAAAACAGTTGGACTGTATTAAAACTAATTCATTATATTTGATTATATAATTAGATTATGTAATCAATATATTTGAATTAACTAATTTAAATTATAGTTGATTTTATAATTGGATTATAGTAATCAATTAAATTGAAGTTAACTAATTTAAATTATAGTTGATTATATAGTTGGACTATAGTAATCATTATCATAAATAGTACCTAAATCGTTGATTAAATAGTGGACTATTAGAATCAAGAATAATTGAAAGAGTGTTTAAAACATAATCCTGGGTGAAAATGTTATTTAAACAGCTTTAATTTTCATATTGGGAATAATATTTCAGGATAGTCCTGAAACTAAGAAGTTACTTTATTTGATAAAATAACCTATTAGGCTTAAGCCTGGAGTCAAGCAAATAGTAGAACATGATATTTGAAATATTCATGTGATGATAACTTTAGTGCTTAATCCATTATACTTGCCAAATAGACTCCTTAATTTCTTAATCAGAACTAAGGATTAGATCCTTATAGTAAGATATTGAAATTGAAGGATCTTCATAGATCTATCTCTTAGATCTTAGAAGTACTAAATTGCAATAGTAAACTCTTGGAGAGTTAAAGGCTAACTCAATGAGACAAAGCCAGAGTTTGCAATAAGGCAAGAAGCGCAAGGCGCATCTTACTTCGATATTCTAAAATGCCAAGGCTAGGCCAAAGGCTTCTAGGGGGTGGAAAATGGGCAAAGGCAAAATCATTATAATCTTCTGGGAAGATAAAAGACATATCCCAATATGTCTGCCTAAATTATTGCAAACGGGGACACAGAAGCGTGACTGCCGTATGGACAAGGCAGACATGAAGGAATTGAAGACGGGCAAGGCTCGGACTTCAAGTATGTTTGTCATAAACATGTTCGCTACTAGTATTAAATTGGAATTTAGATACTTAGTGTAGTACATAAATATGTACTGGTGTGCAGAATCTGCTAAGAGCAGGATACTGACTTCAATTGAGATTGATCTGCGAATTGAGAATGGGACGAAAGTCGCTGTTTTAACCGTAGATACCTAAGTTTAGGAACTACCCTTCGGGTGTGTACTTAAATTGGGAAACAGTTACAGTGTAACTAGTTTGACTAGGAACATTATCTCTATATCAGAGTATGATCCTTTGCGGGTATACCTTTATATTCTAGAACACTAAAGTGTTTTATTATATAAAGATGATATTGAGATAAGCACATTAGATGTAAATAACAGTATTTATATTTTGAATATAAATGAATCTCGAACATATGACATGACAAACAAATAGCTCAAACTAAATTAATCAGTTGAAACTTAAAAGTGGCATTGTTGTCTGGGACATATTTAACAAGACTCGTATATCCACACTTTTGAAGAGTGGATATTAGGACAAATTTGATTCTATTCAAATAAAGTCTACGAATCTAGTTTATTAGGCAAAGTGCCTAAAACACCTTTACTTGGTAAAAGTGCAAGTGCCACCGATCTGTTAGCCCTCATTCATAGTGACGTAAGTGGGCCCATGTCTAGCTAGGCTAGAGGTGGATATGATGTTTCGAGACCTTTACGGATGTGGCATCGCGTTATGGTTATGTGTTTCTTTTGAAACACAAATCGGAACTTTTACAGTTTCGACACGAAGTAGACAAACAGATCGGCTAAAGTATTAAACCATCACGGTTAGACCATGATGAAAATACTTAAGCAATAAATTTCTCAGATACTTGAAAGAGTATAGTATTCTTTCAATGAGGACTCCTCTCGGAACACGTCATCCTAACGTGTGTCCGAACCAAGTAACCGAATTTTGTTAGACATGATAAGGCTAATCATGAGTCGCTCTGAGCTTCAATTTCCTTCAACGGATACGCATAAACAGTGCAAAACTTATTTTGAATAAGGTTCCATAAAATCTTTTTGACAGACTTCATATTAGATATGAACAGGAAAGAAACTGGGTTTTCTCATTCCTGAAGATTTGGGTATGCTAGGCATATGTTTGGATGATACCAAACTAAAACCCAAATCATATAAGTGCCTAATTGTAGGTTATCCTAGGGAAACCAAAGTATAGTACTTATACAACTCACAAAAGAACAATTTAATTGTTGCTCACCATGCGGTTTTCCTAAGAGGAATACCGATATGCAGTGGTAACTGGGAGAAAAGTAAAACTCGATGAAAATCAGAGTAATACTATTCAAGGCACCGAATACTTAATGGAACAAAAATAGTTCATCGAGGATGTAACTATACCAATAATCTTCCAATACACAAGAACCACGTAGTCGGAGAGACTCATAAAACAACCTGGGGTATGGGTTTCTGATCTCACCTCGTAAAGATGTCAATCTTATTGAGGAATACGAACTGACTATGTATGAGGAAGTGATACAATGTATCGACTCCCTATTATGGCAAAGTGCCATGATATCCGAAATGGATTCCATGTATACCAACTATGTTTAGACACTAGTTGTTGTACCGCAAGGCATTGTGCCTATTGGTACTATATAAGTCTTCAAGGAAGACATACATGGAAGGCAACATACCAACGTACTAAGCTAGGCTTGTAGCGAAAAGGTATCGTTATCAACATTGTGTCGATTACGACGAAACCTTTTACTTGTTGCCATGGTTAAATCCATTTGGATAATACTTGCTAATGCTGCATGTTTCATTTATGAAATATGACAGCTGAATGCCAAAACCGCTTTCCTTAATGGAAACCTTTTGGAGGATGTTTACTACATCCTGACGGTTTTGTCGTACCAAAACGAGCAAATAAGGTTTGCAAGTTATTCGATCCATGGATGGATTGGAGCAAGCATTGAGTTCTTGGAATTATCGTTTTGATGTAATCATAATGGTGTATGATTTAATTCAAAACGAAAATGATTCTTGTGTATATAAGGAGGTTAGTGGGAGCGCACTGACAGTGAAAGTCCTAAATAATAATAATATGTCATTTCTTGGAAATGATATTCCCATAAATATAATCGGTGAAAGCTTGGCTTTCAAGAAAATTCTCCGTAGAATTCTTGGGAGAAACAACCTTTATTCTAGGAATAAAGATCTACTGGGATAGATTTAGAGTTGTTAATACTCTCCGAGAACTCGTACATTGAAAAATGTACATGACCTGGTGTCTCATACGCTTTGAGCATATGGAGTCACAATCAGGCCAATCCAAGTGATAGTCATTGGATTGATGTTAAGAACATGCTTTAGTATCTTAGAGATCTAAGGATGATGTCTTATACTATGGAGAATGAGAACTTGAAGTGACTGGGTTCACTGTTGCAAGTTTCCAAACCGATAAAAATGACTAAAAGTCGTAACAATGGTAATATAAAGTTTGAATAACGGAACAGTGAGCTGGAAATCTTCCAAGCAAGATACTATTACCGAATAAATAACAAAAGTGGATTATTGATGCGGCTGAGGCAGCAATAGAAGCCTTCTGGATTGATAATAAATCTAATTATATTAGATATAGTTCTGTTAGCAGCTGAGCTAGGCTACAACACAGGCTAAAGAATTAATGGTCTCATCAACGATCCAGATATATACTTCAATTATACATCTGATTTGTTCGGATCATACATCGTGGTGATGTGATGATCTAATAAATCACATCTGATGATAATTATGCAAATCCGCTGACGAAAGCCTTTCCTCAGCAGAAGTTTGAGCGAACCGTACATAGTTTAGGTGTAGGACACTCGAGTGACTGGCTATAGGCCAAGTGGAAGATTGTTGGACAGTTATGACCCATAGCGTCACTATATGTACAGATCATGGTGTTGTTGTACAAATCAACTATGTGACAAAGGAAATTGCTCTTTTATCATTTGTAATTAGATTACCAAGATGTATAAATGATAGAAGGTCCATATGATTAGTTTCAAATTGATAAGATATGAGACAATATCAATCCACAAAGTTTTAATCATTAAATATCCCTAGTCGTAGTATTATCGAGATTGGACAGCGATAATACGGAATAGACTAGTATTACACTTGTGCGCGTTGTGAGGGCATAACGGCAAAGTTCTCATATATTTGCGTATAGGATACTCATGCAAGTGTAGTAGGAGGTTGTGTTTTACCGATGGTATGGAAAACAGCTTCGCTCTGGATAGACCCCTCGGAATTCCATTGGTAGTATGACTATGTGTCTATGGAAGTCCGAATTAGGATAGACGTATTTGGTCTTAACCTGAGACTTGCACCGCTAATACTTGCGACAATCAATATGCTTTGGCTTTGGTCGTCCAGGGCTTTAACAGGTTCTGTGTACGCCTCTTCTGGGTATATTGAGAATCGTAGTGTATTGGGAGTGATGTCAAGATGGAAGTATCACTCCGGTCATAGTGGAGATGATGATCACGTAGGATACGGAACTCGTTCTCTTATATGCTGCAGCTATCGGGATATTATGACTAGGTCATGTTTATCCGATTATAGAGACTAGTTACCAGAGATCTGATATGTGCTTCGTACGGGGCAGACACATTTCCAGCCTCAGGCCTTGCACGTGACATCCGATGCTGGATCGAAATACGCAATACTACGTATACTGCGCTTGATATAGATCACATATTCCTGTAAGGATATTTCTGGAGAATTGGGTAGGCATGATGTTTTGCTAGAAGCCAACCATGTCTTGTAAATCGATAAAAACGTAGTAGTAGGTACTTACGTGTTCGGATAGTCCGACGACCGGATATACTGCCAATATATCCGTGGATCTCATGGGTCACTTCCCGAAGATTCACCGATGACGTATGACTCGCACTTTATTAATCTGGGATTAATTAGATGAGAGAGAAAATTAATCTGGGATTAATTGCGGAGATATTTTATCTGGGATAAAATATTAATTAAAGAGATAGAACGATTAATTTGGAATTAATCGATATAAAATAAATATTCGATATATTATACGAAATTGGATTTCGACTAGGAATTGAAATTGGATTTTAATTCGAGCGACCGAGTTAATTTAGAATTAATTCATTAGCGATGTGAATAGTGATTTTGCTATGCATAATTATTTAATTACGTCGCAACGGAAAATTCGTTAATTTGGAATTAGCGAACCCGAGCACGGGAGTGTTTGCGGGCGCACTCGCATTGCGAATTAAAATGCGGCCCACAAGTCACATCAAGCGTCAAATCACTCGTCAATCGATTGATGTGATGTCTAGTCACTTTGAGTGATGTGACAACATGTCACTACTGATTGATGTTGGTAGTTGGAAGGCATTGATTGTTTTTGCCTTTGACTTTTTGATTTTTGGAAAATGGTTTTTGGTATTTTATTTTTGGAAAATCAAAAACTAAATATATAACACATTTTCTCTCTCTCTCTTCACTACTCACGTTTTTTGAGCCATTTCCCTCCTCTCTCTCACGGTCTTGGACTAAACTTCTTCTTCTCCATTTTCTACTACTGCCGAATACAAAAAGAAGCAAGATGATGATTTTGTTGCAAAATTAAGAGTGTTAGCACACAAAGGAGTCATCCTAAGGTGATAGGGAACCGCACTTGTGAGCTTGGAATCACCATTTGAGAAGCTTGGAGCTTGGAGCATCAATGGAGCACACTTGGAGGTGATGACCGAAAATTTGGAGGCCAAATTTCAGCCCACTGCCGAGAGCTTCATCACCTTGGAGGAAAAGATTTCTTCGTCGTCAAAAAGTCGTTCAATGTGAGTATGATTCCACCATATTTCATTGTAGTATTCACACATGTTTGATGCTTGAAAATGATCCTTGGGACCTTAGAGAAACCCAACACGAGCCTCGTATTGAGGCACTACCCGATAAGTTACGGAAGTCACAGGAAACGGACGTCGGAAGGAAAAATTAAAAAATAAATACATCATCAAATTTAATTCTTTCCTCCGGTTAACTCGGTTGATCTCTGTTTTAAATGTTTGCATCGGCCCAAAACCCATGCAACCCACAAAGGGCCACACGCCCAAGCCCACATCACAAAACCCAAGCCCAATCCAAAATATTCAAATCACATTTAACACATGCCAAAATCCCTCCCAAATCCCCTTCCAAATTAAAAATATCTTGAATCTAATCCCCATCAAAATACACAATATTCTCTCCCTAAATAAATTAATTAAATACACCCCTTTATTGCTTGATTTGTTTCCTTTTGAAAACCGATGCACACAAAAAAACCCTAGCATGCAATTATAAAAGATAACATATTCCAAACCCTAAGCCTCTTCACTCACTCATACGGCACCACATCCCTCTCTCTCAACCAAAAACACAAACCCTAAAAACCTAACTCTCTCTCTCAACCTTACAGCTTCATCACAAAAATAATACCTTCACGCCACACTCGCCACTCTCTTTCAGACACAAAACAAGCAAGACACTCACGTATGAAATAAATAAATAAGAAACCAAATTGACCGACATCTCACGCCTTCAACAAACCCACTCTACGCCAACTCCAATTGACACACTCCACCTTAAAATGCAACCCTCACGTCCACGTCTCACCGAACACAAAACAACACAGCCCTCATGTCCCTTAAAGCCTCCATCAAACCACCTAAAAGACAAGAAGCTACATACCACAAATAGCCCTCCACGTGAAAATAAAAAAAAATAAAAAAACAAACAAACAAACCCACAAACCCTACAAAGCCGTGACAAAATACAAACCAACAAGAACAAATAGATGAGAGAGAAAAAAACAAGCCCTACCGAACCAAAGAATATAAAAAAACTACCCCTTTAACCGACAAAAATAGAGACGCACACATCCCTCTCTCACCTCCACTGGCCGAGACATAAACAGTCCAAACCGACCCCAAACCAGTCTGAAAAATAGTCCCAAAAATCACCTAAAACCAGTCCAAAAATAAAGCCTAAAAATAGCAGTCCAAACAGCGAAGAAAATGGAGAAATCAGCGGCTCAAAACAGCGAAACGGTGAATAAAATATTGAACCAGGAAACCAGAAAAGTGACGGAGCATTAACCTTTCCGGTGACGGTGTAACGCACTTCCAAGAAGCAACTTAAAAGGTAAGACCTGAGGGCACCCTTTGTTATTTTTCATTCATCTTTTTGGTTGTCTATTATTATTTCCTTGCATGTATCTTGATGGTTCATGTCTATTATTGTTATTGGGTTAATGATTGCGTGTTATCTCTTGCGGTATATCGGATGGAAACCCAGACGTAAATTCCATAGCCGAATTCGAATGGACGATAGTGCGGTATGTACTTGGGATACAACTCCACGTACCGTTTGAGAAACTTTCAAGCACGTGTTTCATTTTGTCATTTGATTTTGTGTTCATTAGTTGTTTGTGTTTATTGTTCCACTATTTATTTTCTACGTATTGCTTTATTTATTTACGCATTGTTAATCTAGTGCGCATGGGCTACTCACGTTAGATTAAAGGTCATCTATTTGAGGGAAATGCCTAAAGGCTACCTTTACCTCGATGTTTTGCCGCGCCGGACGAAGTATACTTGATTGAATGTGAAATACGTTCAATCGGGCATACGAGGTCCCATATAGATGTTTGCATTGGTCGCATCTCTTTTATTATTCCGTTATTACTTTTCACATGTTATTGCTTTATTTATTTATGTATTGTTAATCTAGTGCGCATGGGCTAACTACGTTGGATTAAAGGTCCTCCGTTTAAGGGAAATGCCTAAAGGCTACCTTCACCAAGATGTTTTGCCACGCCGGATGAAGTATACTTGATTGAATGTGAAATACATTCAATCGTGCATACGAGGTCCCATATAGATGTTGGCTTGGTCACATCTCTTTCATTATTCCGTTATTTACTTTCTGCATGTTATCGCTTTATTTATTTATACATTGCTATTTAGTGCGCATGGGCTGATCGCGTTGGATTAAAGGTCCTTCATTTGAGGGAAATGTCTAAAGGCTACCATTACCACGATGTTTTGCCGTGTCGGACAAAGTATACTTGATTGAATGAGAAGTACGTTCAATCGGGCATACGAAGGCCCATATAGATATCGGCCTTGGTCGCATCTCTTTTATTATTTTTTCTTTTACTTTCTGCATGTTATTCTGTCTGTTTATTTTTACGTCGTCATTTGGTGCGCATGGGCTAATCGCGTTGGATTACAGGTCCTCCATTTGATGGAAATGCCTAAAGGCTACCTTTACCACAATGTTTTACCGCGCCGGGAATACAAGATCCAATATGGACGTTGGCCAAAGCTCTTGGTCACATCCTTCTTCTGTTGATCTTGTTATTTGCCTTTTTTATTGTCATTTTTCATTTTCCACTTCGCATTCATGATGTGTTAATGCTTGAGTGTTGCCTCTCACGGTATATCGGATGGAACCTAGACATAAATTCTGTAGCCGAATCCGAATGGACGGTAGTGCGGTCTGTACTTGGGATACAACTCCACTTACCGCTTGAGAAACATTCACGCACGTGTTTATGTAATTTTAGATACCACTTTGGTAATCTTCGTTCGAACGCGTTTCTGAACGTTACTCGAACGCATGCATTCTGTTTTACCACGCATCATATCCTGTACCATTCAAACGCGTTTTCGAATGCTACACGAATGAACATACAATGAATAAACTACTTTTTATCATATTTTATGCATGTTTGCCTCTTTGGTCATTTCTTTTACATTACGCACTTAATCATTTCTCTTCATTATTAACGATTTTACTGTTATTATTTATTTACATTTTCGCACTTCTTTGTTTAATATGTTTATGGAATTATGTATTTGCCTTCATTTTTATTTACGTTTATGGGTGTGCAAACTTATGTGTTTATTAAATTATCTTGCATGTGTTGCATAAGACTTGGTTATATTATTGCATAAATCATTTCATTACATTTGGCATAAGTAAGGGACCATTCCGAACCCAACGGTTTGAGGTCTTCCCTAGCGAGGGGTGAGTGCGGCCTTAAATCATTTCCTAGTTCACATTGGGTGGAGACTCCATTTATTCTCTAGTTTAGTCCCCCGCGGGCTACTCCGTACTCCCAACGGGCCGAGAGCCCGGACAGGATCGCCGTACCTCTGTACCATGTCTACAGTCTGTTGACTCCACTAGGGATAGAGAATCGGCCCCGAAATAATGTCCTGTAATGTTTGTGATTTTTGATTTCGTTAACTTTGTCTCATATATTTTGCATACCATTTCTTACCTTGGTGGCATCATGTATCGTGAAATCATTTTTGCTCGAAGCGGTGGATCGTTATATAGTATCATCACTCGTTGGCACATACCTTAGGGTATAAAAAAGGTGCGCTCACTTGGTCGCTCGAACCCTTGAATGGGGAGACCTAGTTGTGGGCAACCTTTCGCCGGCGAGAGCCTGTTGGGTTCTCTAAGAACAAATCCTAGGATCAATTAAGCATAATACATGTGTGAATACTCAAAGGAATATAGCGGAAATACACTCACATTGATCGGTAATGAGGATGTAGAATTTCAAAAAAATTTCTCCTTTGTGTAATGCTCCAAGCTCCTCTCTTTGATTGTATGTTGAGCAACAAGCTTTAGTGAATGAATTCCAAACTCATGGGAGTAGTTTCCCTATCACCTTAGAAGACTCTTTAAGTGCTAGCTAGTGAAAATTGTGCTAAGTGAAAATGATTTCAAAAATCAAAGACATATATCAAACCTTAGTTAGTAAAATGTCTTTCACCTTATCAAGTTTGTGTAAGAAACAAGTTACCAACCACTTCCAACTTCCATCAACTTAAAGTGATAAAGTTGACAAGTGATGTGACTTGTTGTGGGCCCCACTTAAATTCAAAATCCGAGTGAGCCCGCAAACACATTCCGGGCTCGGATTCGTTAATTCCGAATTAACGAATTTTCCGTTGCGACTTAATTAAATCAAATTTAATTAAAAAATTATGCCTAACAAAATTACTATTAAAGTCGCTCGCGAATTAATTCTAAATTAATTCGTTCGCCCGAATTAAAATCTAATTTTAATTTCGTTATGAAATCTAATTTCATATAATATATCGAATATATTATTTGATCGATTAATTCCGAATTAATCGTTCTCTCTCTTCTATTTGAATTTTATCCCAGATAAATTCTTTCAGTAATTAATCCCTGATTAATTTTCTCTCTCTTATAATTAATCCTAGATTAATTCTATTCGAGTCATACTTCATCGGTGAATCTTCAGGAAGCGACTTATGAGATCCCTGGATATGTTGGCAGTAAATCCGGTTATCGAACTATCTGAATACGTGCGTACCCAGTTCCATATTTTTACCGATTTACAAGACATGGTTGGCTTCTAGCAAAGCACCGTGCCTACCCAATTCTCCATAAATATTCTTTTAAGGAAAATATAATCTTTCTCAGGCGTAGTATACGTAGTATTGCGTATAACGATCCAGTATCGATATCACATGCTAGGCCTAAGGCTGGAATTGTGTCTTCCCCGTACGAAGCATATATCGGATCTCTGGTAACTAGTCTCTATAATCTGATAATCATGACCTAGTCATATTATCCCGATGACTGCAGTACTTAAGAGTAATAGTTTTGTATCCTACATGATCATCATCTCCATATGACTGAAGTGATACTTCCATCTTGACATCACACCCAATACACTACGATTCTCAATATACCCAGAACGGGCGTACACAGAACCTGTTAAAGCCCCGGACGACCAAAACCAAAGTATACTATTTGTCACAAGTATTAGCTATGCAACTCTCAGGTTAAGACCAAATACACCTACCCTGATTCAGATTCCCATAGACACATAGTCATACTACAAATGGGATACACATAGTCATACTACAAATGGGATTCACATAAAGCATGTTATCAATAAATCTAATCCAATTAATTAATCTTTGATTAATGACCACCCAATGTTCAAACAACGATTTGATTTGCGCGAGTCCAACTCGTTTAAGAATAAGTACTCAAAGTACGTATTCTTGAATTATATCGAACTACAATTTTAAATCCAATTTAATTTGTATTCAATACTAATTCTTTATTTAATTCCAAATTAAATAATTACACTTTATTAATGTGCCTTTTAGACGTAGAATCTAAATTCAATCTTTATGGGTTTCAAAGGCCCAATTATTATCCAAAACTTTTCAATTAAAGTCCAATTGGCTTTTAATTAATTCTTTAGGCATTGGCTTTGGCAATTATGGTCAAACCCAAGATGCCAAGGCTCAATTAGGAATCACCATATGCCAAAAATCAATTTAGGCCCAAATAAAATTTTAAAGGCCCATTATCATATTTGGACTTTATGGAAATGGTTTTGGGCCCAATTGGAACCAACCAATTATCCTAAAACAAACTTGGCCCAACCAAGCCCATTAAGCCCAAATACAACGACATTAGCCCAATTTAAAATTAAAAGCTAATTTATTTCATCACAATATTCCAAATATCACAATTATTTAATTAAAGTGTATTATCCATAATTAATTAGTTAAATTAATATTTCCAAAACACCAATTACACTAATTAATCATGCTTTAATTAATAAACTTATGTCCAACACAAATTGATGCAAAATCAATCCCAACCTGCTTCCAATAGCTCACGGCAATATGGCATTTTTTCCATCAATTTTGATTTCAATCCAATTAAATCACAAATCAATTTATCCATGCATTTTAAACTCATCCAATGGTCTAAAAAATCAAAATCACCATGAGCTTAAGGTTCCTATATGATTCGGCCAAGCATCTTAATTTTGGGAAAATTAATCCAATTAATTTTTCATAAAATTGATCATGCATAACACTTAGTTATCATTATCTAAGCATACTCAAACAAACAATTTGATCAAATCATGCTCAAATCCAAAATACCCAAATTTTAGATTAAGAACCCTAATTCAATTTCATGCTTAAATACGCTATGATACCATTGTTGGGTTCTCTAAGAACAATCCTAGGATCAATTAAGCATAATACATGTGTGAATACTCAAAGGAATATAGTGGAAATATACTCACATTGATCGGCAATGAGGATGTAGGATTTCAAAAAATTTGCTCCTTTGTGTAATGCTCTAAGCTCCTCTCTTTGATTGTATGTTGAGCTCCAAGCTTTGGTGAATGAATTGCAAACTCATGGGAGTAGTTTCCCTATCACCTTAGAAGACTCTTTAAGTGCTAGCTATGGAAGAAATTTGCAACAAAAATATTCCTTTTCCTTGTGTAACTCTCGGCCAAGCCAAGAAGAAGAGATGGAGAGGCTAGTTCACGATTTTTGGAATGAGAAAGAGAGTGAAAATTGTGCTAAGCGAAAATGATTTCAAAAATCAAAGACAAATATCAAACCTTAGTTAGTAAAATGTCTTTCACCTTATCAAGTTGGTGTAAGAAACAAGTTACCAACCACTTCCAACTTCTATCAACTTAAAGTGATAAAGTTGACAAGTGATGTGACTTGTTGTGGGCCCCACTTAAATTCAAAATCCGAGTGGGCCCGCAAACACATTCCGGGCTCGTATTCGTTAATTTCGAATTAATGAATTTTCCGTTGCGACTTAATTAAATCAAATTTAATTAAATAATTATGCCTAGCAAAATTACTATTAAAGTCGCTCGCGAATTAATTCTAAATTAATTCGTTCGCCCGGATTAAAATCCAATTTTAATTCCGTTATGAAATCTAATTTCATATAATATATCGAATATATTATTTGATCGATTAATTCCGAATTAATCGTTCTCTCTCTTCCATTTGAATTTTATCCTAGATAAATTCTTTCCGTAATTAATCCCAGATTAATTTTCTCTCTCTTATAATTAATCCTAGATTAATTCTATTCGAGTCATACGTCATCGGTGAATCTTCGGGAAGTGACCCATGAGATCCCTGGATATGTTGGCAGTAAATCCGGTTATCGGACTATCCGAATACGTGCGTACCTCGTACCACATTTTTACCGATTTACAAGACATGGTTGGCTTCTAGCAAAGCAACGTGCCTACCCAATTATCCAGCAATATTCTTTTAAGGAATATATAATCTTTGTTAGGCGTAGTATACGTAGTTTGGCGTATAACGATCCAGTATCGATATCATATGATAGGCCTAGGGCTGGAATTGTATCTGCCTCGTACGCAGCATATATCGGATCTCTAGTAACTAGTCTCTATAATCGAATAATCATGACCTAGTCATATTATCTCGATGACTGTAGTACTTAATAGTACTAGTTCCGTATCCTATGTGATCACCATCTCCATATGACTGAAGTGATACTTCCATCTTGACATCACACCCAATACACTACGATTCTCAGTATACCTAGAAGAGGCATACACAGAACCTGTTAAAGCCCCGGACGATCAAAATCAAAGTATACTGATTGTCGCAAGTATTAGCGATGCAAGTTTAAGGTTAAGACCAAATACACCTACCCTGATTCAGATTCTCATAGACACATAATCATACTACCAATGAGATTCCGAGGGGTCTATCCAGAGCGAAGCTGTTTCCGTACCATCTGTAAACAGAATCTCCTATTACACTTGCATGAGTATCCAATACCCAAATATATGAGAACTATGCCATTAGGCTTCCATAACACGCACACGTGTAATACTAGTCTATTCCACATAATCGATGTCCGTCTCTATAATACTACGACTAGGGATATTTAATGATTAAACCTAACTCGGATTAATATTGTCTCATATCTTATCAATCTGAAACTAATCATATGGACTTTTATCATTTATTTATCTTGGCAATCTAATTACAAATGATAAAAGAGTAATTTTATTTGTCACATAGTTAATTTGTACAACAACGCCATGTTCTGTATAAATAGTGATACTATGGGTCATAATTGTCCAACAGAGCCTTTGTCTATACTCCTATAAACCCGGATTTGAACCATAGTTGTATGATCTATAGAAGCCACCCTTTTATGCTTGTGTTTGGGACCATCATCATTTGGATCCAGTTGGACTTCTCTTCATAAGATACGAACTTGTTGGGCCATTTAAACTGGGACGAGTTTATATCTTATGACGATTGGGCCGAAATCTTCCAAAATACCGATGGGCCACTTTATGTTTGGGCCCCATATCATTTGAAGTAGTTTAGTCACGTTATCGTAAAAGTGTAAACCTGTTGGGTCTTTTCAACTGGGACAAGTTTGCACCTCGCAATAATATGATTGAATGCTTTGGAATGATAATGGGCCAACTTGTATGAAAACCTTGATGGACTTAGAAAATCCAATCATGATATAAATATGCTAGAAGCATGAGTCTGATATCCACATTGGCTTTCATCCAGGAATGATACGCCTTGTTATGACATATTTGTATACTTTTGGATACCTCTAAGTTCATCCCCATGACCGCGATTACTGAAGGCCCAATCCGTCATTTCTAGACAATGACACGATCCCCATAATAGGCTTAGTCAATATTGTAAATGGGTGGTCTTTGTCTGTTACTGATGGAAAGGGACTGAAGTAATCAAAGTTCACCCCGTAGCATATGAGAGAACGATTTTGTGTACCCACATCGGTGCATAAAATAAGCCATACTTAGAACCCAAAAATAGACTTACCACGAGTGTGGGAGAAATAAGGTCGAAATGATATATTTTGTTTTGGTAACCACATGCATCTTATAATCTCATGCATCACACGCATACATGCATCATGCTAAATCATAGTTTCAAACAGCCATCGTAGATATCCGTTGGGTTAGAGAAGAAGGACGACTCGTTAAAAAACAGTTAACAAACATGATGAGTCAGATAATGAGGTTTCCCACATGGATCAATTAGAGACTAACATCAATAAGATTACTGAGCAGTTGCAAGCTTTAGCCACCGCTGTGGCAAGTTTGGCAATGCCCAGCACATGAGGAATAGAAAGAAATGAGAATGTCAGGCGTGAGGAGCCTCCGAACAGGTTGAGTGATGAGATCCCTATTTTTGATGATGACACGACAGAGTATGCCATGGGAAGAGTAGCCGGGTCTCAGGCAGAATTCCAGAAACTCATGGATCAGGTAGAGTCCATTACCCGCAAGCTGAAGGGTAAACATGAAGATTTGCTAGACTACGATGTGATGACTTTCGAGGAGCAGCTGCCTTCTTAGTTCAAGATGCCCGACATAGCCAAGTACAACGGGAACGGGGATCCGAGGGTCCATCTCCGAAATTATGTTTCCGTGATGAGTTCAGTGGGTCTGTCGAAGCGTCAGGTTCAGAAAATGTTCGGGATGTCACTGGAGGGGCGCCCGTGGTATGGTATCACAGCCTGGAGAGAAAGGTCAAAGATGACTTAAGGGCATTAGTAGAGGCCTTTCTAAATCAGTATGTCACATATTTGGAGATCGACTTGTCACTCCGTGACTTGGAGAATACCAAACAGAAGCCGGAGGAAAGCTTCAAGGATTATGTAGACCGCTGGAGGAGCCATCTTTTGAAGATGCAGACTCGGCCCTCGGAGAAGGACCAGATCAAGATGATCATCAAGGGCACCAAGCCATCTATTTATAACAAGATGAGGAGGATGACCTTCATGATTAACGACTTTCGACAACTCAGAGAAACTGTCATGGCTATCGAGGAGAAAGAAACTGAGAACATGAAGTTTTATGCCCATAATATAAGGACTATTGAGGGGCCTTCTGAGACCAAGCCCGCTTCTGCTAAAGTTGCCGCCATCAGAAACATGCGATTTTCTAACCTTGGTAAGCCTCTGTCAAAGGTGCTTGAGAAGTTGAAATGACAATGACTCATGAAAGCTTTAGAACCTAGACCAATTCCAAACCATATGCCCACTACTTCGACCTTAAACCAATACTGCCACTTCCATTAGCAAAAAGGCCACGAAACTGACAACTGCACTTGCCTTAGGCAAGAGATCCAAAACCTCATTGACTCTCATAAAATACTCGACCTAGAAAAAGAACAACCCAACACACACAGACACCCTCTACCCAACTACCACTCTGTTCCACCACCCACCTATATGATTAGCTCCGGCCTACCCGAAAGCCTTGTCCTCCAAACCATCGACCACCAAGCTTTCTACATGGAGATATGAGGTAGCAGTATTGAGATGAAACGGGGCAAGGGATAGATTCGTGGGAAAAATTTCTCGATCAGTGACAAAAAGAAGGATGAATAGAAAGAAGAACTATTGCAGTCGGAGAATCTGATGCTCAAAGGAATCAAGAAGACTGAAGAAGACAGGCTGCAGATGACGAAGACATTTATTTTTTAATCCCTCATTTATTAGTCATAAAGACATTGTTTGCTTACTTGCTTGAAGCTTTTTAGTTTACATCATGCGTGAGATGAGCGTATTGACATTAATTCGACAAAGACAAATGCATTTAATCTTGGTACATGTGAATTCCCGAGGGAATTTCAATTTCAAGTGAGAAGTGGAATAGAATTGACATAAGGAAATTGTAAGCAGGCCCAAGGGGCGACCAAAGACATTAATAGGCGAAGGGCGACAAAGAAGCACAAGGAAGGCCTAACCCATCGGAATAGGAAAAACATCCATGCATACACGTTACATAAACGCAATTCTTATTTTGTATTCGCAGGTTTTTGAAGAAAGAAAAGGAAAAAAAGCAGAAAAAATGAAACTCAAATCGGGAATAATACCCACAAATCAAATTGGGAACAAAACCCACAACTCAAATCGAGAACAAGACCGACAACTCAAATCGGGAACAAGACCCACAAATCAAATCGGGAATAAGACCCACAAATCAAATCAGGAACAAGACGCACAAATCAAATTGGGAACAAGACCCATAACTCAAATTGGGAACAAAACCAACAACTATAATCGGGAACAAGACCCACAAATCAAATCGGGAACAAGACCCACAACTCAAATCAGGAACAAGACCCACAAATCAAATCGGGAACAAGACACACAACTCAAATCGGGAACAAGACCCACAACTCAAATCGGGAACAAGACCCACAACTCAAATCAGGAACAAGACCCACAAATCAAATCGGGAAAAAAATATTGAACCAGGAAACCAGAAAAGTGACGGAGCATTAACCCTTCCGGTGACGGTGTAACGCACTTCCGAGAAGCAACTTAAAATGTAAGATCTGAGGGCACCTTTTGCCATTTTTCATTCATCTTTTCGGTTGTCTATTATTATTTCCTTGCATGTCTATTATTATTATTGGGTTAATGATTGTGTGCTATCTCTTGCGGTATATGGATGAAAACCCAGACGTAAATTCCGTAGCCGAATCCGAAGGGACGGTAGTGTAGTCTATACTTGGGATACTACTCCACGTACCGTTTGAGAAACTTTTAAGCACGTGTTTCATTTTTTCATTTGATTTTGTGTTCATTCGTTTTTGTGTTTATTGTTCCGCTATTTATTTTCTACGTATTGCTTTATTTATTTACGCATTGTTAATCTAGTGCGCATGGGCTAATCACGTTGATTAAAGGTCCTCCATTTGAGGGAAATGCCTAAAGGCTACCTTTACCACGATGTTTTGCCGCGTCGGACGAAGTATACTTGATTGAATGTGAAATACGTTCAATCATTCATACGAGGTCCCATATAGATGTTGGCATTGGTCGCATCTCTTTTATTATTCCGTTATTTACTTTCCACATGTTATTGCTTTATTTATTATGCATTGTTAATCTAGTGCGCATGGGCTAACTACGTTGGATTAAAGGTCCTCCATTTTCGGGAAATGCCTAAAGGCTACCTTTACCACGATGTTTTGCCGCGCCGGATGAATTATACTTGATTGAATGTGAAATACGTTCAATCGGGCATACGAGGTCCCATATAGATGTTGGCCTTGGTCGCATCTCTTTTATTATTCCGTTATTTATTTTCCGCATGTTACTGCTTTATTTATTTATGCATTGTTAATCTAGTGCGCATAGGCTAACTAAGTTGGATTAAAGGTCCTCCATTTGAGGGAAATGCCTAAAGGCTACCTTTACCACGATGTTTTGCCACGCCGGACGAAGTATACTTGATTGAATGTGAAATACGTTCAATCGGGCATATGAGGTCTCATATAGATGTTGGCCTTGGTCGCACCTCTTTTATTATTCTGTTATTTACTTTCTGCATGTTATTGCTTTATTTATTTATGCATTGTTAATCTAGTGCGCATGTGCTAACTATGTTGGATTAAAGGTCCTCCATTTGAGGGAAATGCCTAAAGGGTACCTTTACCACGATGTTTTGTCGTTCGGATGAAGTATACTTGATTGAATGTGAAATACGTTCAATCGGGCATACGAGGTCCCTTATAGATGTTGGCTTGGTCACATCTCTTTCATTATTCCGTTATTTACTTTCTGTATGTTATCGCTTTGTTTATTTATACATTGTTATTTAGTGCGTATGGCCGATCGCGTTGGATTAAAGGTCCTATATTTGAGGAAAATGCCTAAAGGTTACCTTTACCACGATGTTTTGCCGCGCCGGACAAAGTATACTTGATTGAATGAGAAGTACGTTCAATCAAGCATACGAAGTCCCATATAGATGTCGGCCTTGGTCGCATCTCTTTTATTATTCTGTCATTTACTTTCTGCATGTTATTCTGTTTGTTTACTTTTGCGTCGTCATTTGGTGCGCATGGGCTAATCGCGTTGGATTAAAGGTCCTCCATTTGAGGGAAATGTCTAAAGGCTACCTTTACTACAATGTTTTGCCGCGCCGAGTATACAAGATCCCATATGGATGTTGGCCAAAGATCTTGGTCACATCATTCTTCTGTTGATCTTGTTATTCACCTTTTTGATTGTCATTTTTCATTTTTCACTTCGTATTCATGTTGTGTTAATGCTTGAGTATTGCCTCTCGCGGTATATCGGATGGAAACCCAGACATAAATTCCGTAGCCGAATCCGAATGGACGGTAGTGCGGTCTGTACTTGGGATACAACTCCACGTATCGCTTGATAAACATTCACGCACGTGTTTATGTCATTTTAGATACCACTTTGGTAATCTTCGTTCGAGCATATTTCTGAACGTTACTCTAACGCATGCATTCTATTTTACCACGCATCATATCCCGTACCGTTCGAACTCGTTTCCGAATGCTACATGAACGCACATACAGGGAACAAACTTCTTTTTATCATATTTTATGCATGTTTGCCTCATTGGTCATTTCTTTTACATTACACACTTAATCATTTCTCTTCATTATTAACGCTTTTACTGTTATTATTTATTTAGATTTTCGCACTTCTTTGTTTAATATGTTTATGGAATTATGTATTTGCCTTCATTTTTATTTATGTTTATGGGTGTGCAAACTTGTGTGTTGATTAAATTATCTTGCATGTGTTGCATAAGACTTGGTTATATTATTGCATAAATCCTTTCATTACATTTGGCATAAGTAATGGACCATTCCGAACCCAATGAATTGAGGTCTTCCCTTGCGAGGGGTGAGTGTGGCCTTAAATCATTTCTCAGTTCACATTGGGTGGCGAATCCATTTATTCTCCGGTTTAGTCCCATGCGGGCTACTCCGTACTCTCAACTGGCCACGAGCCCGGACAGCGTCGTCGTACCTCTGTACCATATCTACACATATAAAAGAGAATGTTATATAATAGAAACTGTTATTTTATTCATAATAAAATGTTACATTAGTATTTACAGGGAAATACATAATAAAATTGGCGCTCAGAGCACCAGCACTAACACTTAATGGTTTTGTTCACCTCTTCTACTTATCCATTTGACTTCGAATGAGCAAGTGATACAAATCTCAAGGTAATTTGGAGATCTTCACAGAGCTTCTTGAAGCCCGCACGGTCAAACTGCTTCCCATTATCCGTGATGATGGCCTTGGGAATCTAGAATCGGCACTCAATATTCTTCTTCACAAAATCTGTGACTTTCTTCTCAGTTATTGTGGACAGTGGCTCAGCCTCCACCCACTTGTTGAAATAGTCGACTACTACGATTGCAAACTTGGACTATCGCCGACCCATTGGCATAGGTCCAATAAGATCAAACTCCTATTGGGAGAATGACCAATGGCTCGAAAAGGTGGTCAGCTGCTAGGGAGGCTGGTTAGGCAAATTAGCATTCCTCTTACACCCATCGACTGTCACACGCTCGGACCACTCCAAATCCATCATGATGCATCGTCGGCCAGAAAACCTTTTCCTGAGTGCTTTGTGGGCAATTGATTTCCTACCAGAGTGGCTTCTGCAGATTCTTTCATGAATTTCTCTAAGCACGTAATTTGCCTTCTCGGGCTTAAGATACCTTAGATATGGCATCGTGTAGCCTCTTTTATATAGTGTTGGGGTGATTATTGGACCTCTAGGGATCGGTGTCCCACATAGCTAAAGTGGGTCTAACCCATAGATATCAAACATGAGTGTATTTTTAAATTATTTTATGAAATACTATAATATGTTTCAAGTCTGTAGGAAAATATCGGGGCCGAATCGGAGTCCGAAAACTCCGAAACGGAGAAAATGAATTTTCGGCGCTCATTGGCTGCGACTCTCAACGTTTCGTGATGTGCAAGCTTAGGAGTAGCAATGCCCAATCTGTGAATGCTCGGAGTCGCGACACACGTTGGTGAGTGTCACAATGCTTGCATCTCTGAGACCTGAGTGTCACGACGCCAGAGATCTAAGTCGAGATGTTGCCTTGTGTAAAATATTGGCAGTGAGTAAATTTTCCTTCAATCCAGTCCAAAACACTTCCAATTTTCTCCAAACACTTCAATACACCTCAAATCTGATTTTAACATCAAATCCAACATCAACACATATTAAATAAAAACATACATGTATTCTAAATATATATATTATTAGTATGAATCAAAACACAAACCAAATTAGAATCTCATAATAAAGTGACTCAAAGATAATTCTAGGTCACTCAAGGTGATCAAGTGATTCTAGAATGGTAGCCATAGCTCCAAGCTATTATCTAGAGTTCGAAACTCTAATTTTATGTTTATGTCCAATAGAAACATTTTCATCCAATCATAAGCATATTGTGTTTATGGTTCCAAAGCATTCATACATAATTCATTAGCCTAATTTCAACATCAAGCTATATTATTATGTATCCAATACATAATACAATACTATATGTTTCATTAATGATAAAAACTCACTAGTGAAAACATAGCTTTAGATATGATCAAACATACCTAGCAAGCTTGATTCCAAGATCCAATCTTTTTCTCCTTGTTGAAATATTGTAGAGAACTTCCAATGTTAGCAAGCTTGATACGAAGATTCAATCTTCGTCTCCTTATTGTTATAGAGAACTTCCAAAGCTAACAAACTTGATTCAAAGATCCAATATTTTTCTCATTATTGTTGTAGAGAACTTCCAAATCTTCTCCCACAAAAACTTTACTTAGGCTAATATTTCTTCTTTTGCTTAATGCTTGTTTTAGCTTGTTTTTGCCTTGATTAAAAAATTGCTCAAGCTTGCCTTTTATAGGAAAAATTATGCAATTTTTAATTAATAAAAGTTCTAATAAACTTTTATGTGGGCTTAATCCAATTTATCCAAATATGTATAATTAAGTGTGACTAATCACATTTATCTACTATTTTGATTTAATCCAATTAAATCAAGACAAAGTTTAATCAATTGATTAGTTCAATGTCTACCATTTTGATTTAATCTAATTACATCAAGCCAAATGCACCTATTAATACATATTTTTAATTACCAAAATATCCCCCAATGGTATAGATATTTATGAATTACAATAAAGCACTTTTGTGATTTTATATTAATCTAATTAATCCAATTGGGTCAAAGTAAAAAATTAATGTTATCCAATAACACTTATTTTTTTTTAGTTGATAATTATAATATCAAATATTATGTATTATCAAAAATTATCGGCTACCCAAGTGCTCAACGAGTAAAATTCATATTGTGGGATTCTCTAAGTCCATACACGTTTTTTCAAATAAGCCTAGCTTATATGTACGTAATTATGCCACCTTTGAATTTTTGAAGAACACAAACGAATTTTCTGAACTATACAAGTCGAGGTCATCACATATGTTTAAAAATCCCTCTGTCGTAGGCTATCTGAATTGTTCTTAGGAAACATAGATTACACCGTCAAGTTTTCGAGGCGCACATCTCTTGTCGACATGTCCACGATTCTTTACAACTAATCAGAACATTATTTTTTATATATACAATTCACCATAGGTGACCGATTTTTGCCAAAGTCTTAAGAATCATGACCTACTCACATGGATACCTAAACCTCTTATGGTTCACATACAGGCAGACGTATTCTATCTTGATACTCAATTGATTAACGAGTGCATCAGTCCATACCCAATGAACATCTAGAGGCCAGACCATGAAAGATTTCTTACATACATGGCATCAAAGTGTGGAGGATCACACATAAAATTAATATTATCCTAGTGACGGTGGTGTATACTTCAAACTATTAGGAATCACCTATGAGTCATTGAGTATTAGCTCCAATGAATACTCACATGTTTATACGAGCTTTCCTTTCTCATGGTACATCGGGTTAAACTATTGGAACTCTAATTCCAATATACCACATGTGCTAGTCTTCTAGATTATAGGAATTCGACCGTATTCCAAAAGCAACGACTACAAATATTTTACTTTAAGAATAGTTTATAATATTAATATTATCTCAATGTCAGACCACCCAGTGTCTAGTATTACTATATGACTATTCTAAGATCGATGTCATTCTTAGCATATTTATATAGCAATCTAATATGCATAATGACATTACCATTAACAAGGTTGAAATGAAAATTAGTTATTTTATTAGTAAATAATAAAATATAATGTACAATATATTATTCAGATTGGCTCTCCAAGCACCAATTCTAACATATAGAACCCCATCTATCATGTAAATATGTGCACTTTGATACTTCAACCTTCTTTCCTCTTTCTTGTCCTCTAGTAAATCTCCAGATTCTAGGTACTTCTTGATTGGGTACACCTAGGTCGGTTCCACATCGGCCTCTACCATCATCACACTAGAACCTCTCACACTCTTAGGCTCTATGATCTCTAAGGGGATGACTCAGGGAATCTTAGATTTGATGGATGATGCCAACCGAGCCAATGAATCCATATGTTGATTATTCTATTGACCAACCTACTTAAAGGTCACATTCCCCATTCCTTTGACCATTTTCCTCACCTCCACGAGATAAGCTATCATATTGGGCTCCCTTGCCTAGAACCCAATTTTTTTCTGCTAGACAGCCAGCTGCGAGTCGCTTTTTACTATCACTTCTCTTACCCCGACCGCGTTACAAAGTCTCAGTTCGGCCAAGATTGTTTAATACTCGACCTAGTTATTGGTTGCCTCAAACACGAATCTTAGTGCATAGCTCACCTGTTCACCTTGTTCGTTACTGAGGATGACACCAGCCCACATCGTTACGAGCTAACTAACCCATCCATAAATAATTCCCACTTCGCCTTTTCCCTAACCATCATGACTTGGGGCCATGCGAATTCGGCCATAAAATCAGCTAAAGTTTGTCCCTTAATGGATACCCGAGGTAGGTAACATATATCATATTCACGAAGCTCTATTGACTATTTTACTAGACAACCCGAGGTCTCAGGCCTATGCAAAATTTCTCCAAGTGGGTGGACTGTATATACCTCGATGGTGTGAGATTGGAAGTAAGGTCGCAACCTCCTTTCTGTAGTAACTAGGGACAAGGCCATTAGTTCATGGGCTGGGTACCGGGATTTTGCATAGAATAAAACATTGCTAGAATAATACATTAGCCTCTGAATTGTATCTATTTCTTGTACTAGCACTAACTTACAGTATGCTCTGAAACAGCTAAGTACATAAATAATATCTCACCTGGAATTGGCTTGGCCAAAAGTGGAGGTCGTACCAGGTACTCTTTCAGCCATTGAAATGCTTCCTCGCAATGGTTCTGTTGAGTTTCAATCAAGTCCCAAGGATCATAAATTAAGCATAAAACGAGTGAATACACATCAAAGGAGGTGCGGAAAAAACTCACATTGATCGGTAGAGATGCAACGAAGACAAAAACGCACTGCCCTTGGGAGCTCGGCAGTGGGCTGCTCGTGGTAGGGGCTGCACGGCAGTGGGTTATCTTCCTCCTCCAAGAATCGGCCATGGACGTCCATTGAAGCTCCAAGCTTTGTTGATAATCATCCATGCTCACGAACTCACTGCCCTAACACCTTGGTATGCCTCCTAGAGTGTGCTAGCACAAAGATCTTGCAACAAAATCATGTCTTTTTCTTCTCCATTTTGCTCGGTCAAAACCAGAAAACACAGAGGAAGAATCGGTCATGAGACCGTTAGAGAGATGAAGAGCATTTTGGCTCCAAAAGCCTAATACGTAAAAGAGAGAGAGAGAAAAAATGAGTGGGAAATAAAAAAATTGTAAAAGGGTTTTATAATTTCCAAAATTATTAAAACCATTTACCATTTCTTTAATTTCCATAAAGCAAGCATTAAATGCTTGTCAATCACCACAAATCAACTCACATCAATCACTCAAATGTCACATCGCTCAAAGTGACATGTGATTTGACGCTTGATGTGACTAATGATTTGACGCTTGATTTGACTTGCGTGCCGCACTCGAATTCGAAATGCAAATGCGCTCGCAAATAATCTCGGGCTCGGGTTCGCTAATTCCAAATTAACGAATTTTCTGTTGCGTCGTAATTAAATGATTACGGCTAGCGAAATCACTATTCACGTCGCTAACGAATTAATTCTAAATTAATTCGCTCGCCCGAATTAAAATCTAATTTTAATTCCGCGTCGAAATCCAATTTCGTTTAATATATCAAATATATTAATATACCGATTAATTCCAAATTAATCGTTCTCTCTCTAAATTGATATTTTATCCCAGATAAAATAACTCTGTAATTAATCCTAGATTAATTTTCTCTCTCATTAAATTAATCCCAGATTAATTAAAGTGCGAGTCATACGTCATCGGTGAATCTTTGGGAAGCGACCCAAGAGATCCCCGGATATGTTGGCAGTAAATCAGGTCGTCGGACTATCCGAACACGTAAGTACCTCGTACTACGTTTACACACTGATTCACAAGACAAGGTTGGCCTCTAGCAAAGCGTCATGCCTACCCAATTCTCCGGAAACAAGCTTATGGGAATAAGTGATCTATATCAGGCGTAGTATACGTGGTATTGCGTATTTTGATCCAGTATCAGATGATCACGTGCTAGGCCTGGGGCTGGAGTCGTGTCTGCCCCGTACGAAGCACATGTCGGATCTCTGGTAACTAGTCTCTATATCGGATAAACATGACCTTGTCATTTTATCCCGATGACTGCAGTACTAAAGAGAACCAGTACCGTATCCTACGTGACCATCATCTCCATATGACTGGAGTGACACTTCCGTCTTAACATCACACCCAACACACTACGATTCTCAATATACCCAGTACTGGCGTACACAGAACCGGTTAAAGCCCTGGACGACCTCAACCAAAGTATATTGATTGTCGCAAGTATTAGCGGTACAAGTCTCAGATTAAGACCAAATACACCTACCCTGATTTCGAACTTCCATAGACACATAGTCATACTACCAATGGAATTCCGAAGGGTCTATCCAGAGCGAAGCTGTTTCCCGTACCATTGGTGAAACACAACCTCCTATTACACTTGCATGAGTATCCTATACCCAAATATACGAGAACTATGTTGTTGTGCCCTCACAACACGCACAAGTGCAATACTAGTCTTTTACGTATTTATCGATGTCCAATCTCGATAATACTCTGACTAGGGATATTTTATGATTTATCCTTCATAGACTGATACTGTCTCATATCATTCTCTATCCAGGAACAAATCATAGGGACCTCTCATCATTTATATATCTAGGTGATCTAATCACAAATGATAAGAGTGCAATCTCCTTTGTCACATAGTTAATTTGTACAACAACACTATGATCTGTACAAATAGTGACACTATAGGTCATAATTGTCCAACAGGTTCGTCCATTCAACTTCCTTCTTTGCCTTTTTGATCAGCTCGAAGAAGACATGGCATTTTTTCAGTTGCCTTCAAAATAAACCAGTTGAGTGACATGGCTACCTGACCAATCAAGCCCCACACATCTTTCACTGTCCTCAGAGATTTCAAATCCAAAACCGCCTTGATCTTCTGAGGGTTGTCCTTAATGCCCTTGTGTTGACTATATATCCCAAAATTTTCCCGAAGATACTCTAAAGGCAAATTTATCCGGATTCAGTCTAATCTTATATATCATCAATAAGTCGAATGTTTCTTTGAGGTCCCTCAAATGGTCGCCAAGTATTACGGTCATTTTTATCATGTCATCGATACAGACTTGTATATTTGCTGATAAGGGGTTTGAAGTCCCGGTTCACCAATCTCTAATACGTTGCCCTAATATTCTTCAATCCAAAATGCATCACCTTATAACAATATAGCCCCTGATCTGTAATGAAGGTTGTCTTCTCTTCATCATCGAGATGCATTTTGATCTGGTTATATCCCAAGAATGCGTCCATAAAACTCATCAACCCGTTGGTCCATCTTCGAGAGTAGGAAACTATCATTATGATAGACTTGTTTAAGTCAGATAAGTCCACACACATCCTTCATTATCCATTGGCCTTCTTCACTAAGAACACATTCGATACCCACTCTGGGTACTTAACTTCTCTAATAAACCCGGCTTCCATCAACTCATTCACATATGTTTGGATGGGCTCATACTGATCCTAGTTGAAGGTCTTCATCTTCTGCTTCATCGACTTATGAGACAGATCTATCGTCAAGCGGTGACTGATGATCCGAGAATCTATTCCAGCCAGATTAACGTGGATGCACATGAAAAACGTCTACATATTCCTTTAAGAAGTCCACCAACTTCTTCTTCAGACTTGGTTCCATCTCGACCCCAACCTTGACTATCTTCTCAGAACCAAAATGCTTTGTTGGCTCCAGCTTCTCCCCTGCTCCTCCATATTGAATGGGGTCCTCGGATCGGGAGTCGCATGACCTTAACTCTACTACACCCTATTTTATTTCCTTTTTCTTCTGCCCTACTGTTGGGGTCAAATCAGGGTGGCGCAGCGGAAGAAGCGTTGTTCGGGCGAAATCGTAAAAATTTTTGACTTAAGAATAAATTATTTAATATCCAATATTAATAATTCATTCATATTTCACCTAAACATAATTATTCGATATCATATAATAACATAAATAATATAGAAACACCACGAAACTTTTACGAAAAATATTTTTCCGTAAAATAGCATAAAATGCGTTTCCGGCCGAACCGATCAACCAATGCAAATGGGGACTGCCCAGGTCAGCCCCAAAAATATTTAGACAGTTCGTGGGCTGCCCGAACAATGCCCAGTTCACTGTTTGGGCAGTCGTTACCCGGTAACGACATTTTTCACCGTTTTCGCGTATTTTCTCTCCGAAATAATTTCCGATAATTAATTTTCTTGGGCAATTAAAATAAAAAAATTAATTCTAATTACTCAATAAATAAAAACTGAATTTTTATCTAAAAAATCAGATTTATCATTAATTGCTATGAGACCCCAACACTTTGTAAATTAATCATTTTGGTCCTTAAATTGTCAAATACATATTTAATTGATTCCAAATCAATCCCAAAATAATTTATACAATTTGCAACATAAACCAGAAACTTTTTCAGAATTCGGAAACTGCCCAGATTTTTCCTGAATTACGAAAACAGCCCAGATTTTATATTAATTGTAATTTGGCCCAATTTGTTCAAAACACATCAAGATCAAATCCAATCAATCCCAAATTTGACATACATCAAATATACATAAATTTATATCATATATATGAAAAGCCCCAAAATTTGAATGGGTTTAGAACCCTAATTTCATAATTTACTCAAATTGGACAATTTACATTAAATTGACAAAATTCAACACTTTAATCATCCAATTACCACACCAATCAAGTCTCACCATCATGAAATTAATCAAGAACAATTCTAGGTTAATTATGAATGGCTAATTAACTCTAGAATGCCAACCTTAACTTTCTAATTAATTTATTAAGCTTAATTACAATAATAAGCAAATAAATTAATCATATATGCTTAACATCCTCAAACAAGCTCCCAACAAATTTAATTACAAACTTAAGAGTAGAGAGATCATTCTTAGCAACACAATTGAAGATGAGAATAATAGAAACAATTTCTATCTTTTCAAAAATAATTGGCACACGTTTTGCAAAATTAAAGTTAACACTTTAACTTTAATAAAGCAAACAAAATGTGTTCTAATGGCATCATGCCATTTCAAAGCTTTAATAAAGCAAATCATTATAAAAGATATTTACTTTATAAATAATATAAATATTTAAAAATTAAATAATTAAATAATAAAATATAAATATAAATATCTTAAATATATGTATTATATTTACAATAAATATCTCAAATACATATATTAATGATATATATCAAAAATCACAATTTGATATTTTATTAATGTGTATTTAATAAAATCAAGTATTAAATACAAATACACATTAATTCGGAAATGACCGTTAGGTCCCGATTGCATGTATTTTTCGTTTAGCCATTAAACGAGTTATAAATAATCAGTATTATTCATAATAGTTGCCATAGTGCTCTACGAGTATATTTCATTAGTGAGACTCTCTAGATTCAGGCATATCCGTCATGAAATGCAATTTCATGTCCATAATTCACCCACCCGTAAATTATGACGACCACAGATATACTCACTGAATCATACAGGTCGAGGCCATTGCATACGTATAATCCCTCCGTCACAGGTATTTGGATTATCCCAGAGATATAGATATAAACGACAAATCTCGATATGAATAATCTCGTCGACGTATCTATTTGCAATCTCTAAATAACATTCGGAACTCACTTCCGAATTATACTATGGCCATAGATTTAACAGATTGCTAATCAATTATGGACTACATATGCTCTATACACATAACTGACGGATCATTTCTTGATACTCACATGATATCATGAGCATGAGTCCACACCCAACGAACAGGCGGAGGTCTGATCTAAATAGATCGGCGATGTGACTGTCTTCAAAGTGTGGAGGATAACTCATATATCCACAGTGGTATCTCAAGTCAAAGAATCATTATGCTACTCAACCCGAGAAAATTCATATTGACGTTGGTGTACCATCTATTAGGAAATCTTCGGTGAATCGTTCAGTGTTTATCAAATAAACACATACATGTCTATACGAGTCTCCCAAGACTCATGTTTATTAGATAAACCATCGGACCAAGTCCGATATACAACATGTACTGGTCTCAGTGGATTTTACTAACCAACCCGTGTCAGTAAATCTTGACCAGGAACTTAATTTAAGGATATACAACTTATAGTGACACTTCCCAATGTCAATTACAAACTATGTTGTAACTGCGCACTACCTTATAAATCATGGGGTCTTTGTCTAATATATATACATATCACTAAACCAGATTTAGTTTCACTCTAATCATTCTAATCGAAATTAGGTCGAATACGTATATAAAAGACAAGAGGTTCTACCATTTAAATTAGTAATATTATGGAAAAATGTATTGCTCGTATTCATGAATCAGACATAAATACGATCCGGATTGGCACTCAGAGCACCAACCCTAACAATTTCTCCCACTTGCTCTAGTGCCATTACATGGTATTATATACACATCCCATTGTGTATCACATACTCATAGCCCTCAAGAACTCACCTAGCGCTCAAGAGGTAGGTAACAACAAGTAAGCCTGCTTTGACATATTGAGTTTGTCCAACAAGCACAATCATTTTCCTTAGCAAGCATCATTCATATTTTTGTAGAAACTAAGTTCTACATCAATATGACTCAGATGTCATATCAACATTGTGCTTCAGCTACTAAGTTATCTAAGTATTTATGGGTCAAATCCAAAATACTATGTAGACAACCGCAAACATAACACTAATAACAAACTTCTAATCTAAGAGGTCACGATGCAACTTCATAAGTCAATACTTCATAAGTTGCAACTAACTCTCACTCTCGTAGTGGAATCATCTGTGACACTCCCACTGCATTTTTTCTGACTCTTTATGACGTAGACTTTCTAACGTCATAATTAGGCTCAAAACTAATCTAACCCTAATGGTTGCAGATTTATTCTCCAGTAATGAGAAACTCATTCTTAATATCTCAAAGATAATAAAGAACATGTTTCAAGACACATCTTATGGTCTAGAGGATATCAAAATAACTCGTAACAATTACGATTAAATAGATATCTCTAATCGTACTTAATATAGTATTCATTATGCCATCATCCTATGATGCATAAAATTGACTAGACATTCTAATCAATTTCTCTTTCGACAAAGGAATCATCTTTTACGAAAGATGAATATTATATATTATAGACACACTAACTGTCAAACAGTTATACTAACTGTTATACAGATAGTCTTGCAGTGTCCTCTATTAGATCATATCTAATGTATGATTAATGAGAGCATCTCTCCAGTCTCTTAGTTTTATATCATATATAAAACTTTATATCGAATATAATAGAGACCACTCCCACTGTTTTTATTGAGAAAATAAGAATCAGGTAAACCTTTTACCTTATAAACATCTCATTATTACCTTAATAATGATAATGTCATTATGATGTAAAATACTAGAAAGAAATTTGTACGCTCCCACTAACCTTTCTATCTCATATGTATTCTCTATGCTTTGATAAAATCAGACAATCTGACTGATATCAAAATTAGAAAACATAAATTTCCAGAAAGCCCATCCGAGTCTACAATAGGCTCTATAAGCTAATATACTAAATTGTAATCTTAGCATAATACAAACTCTAGGGCCATTCCAAAACGAACTCTTCAAACTAAGAAATCACAATGGATCTCTTATCTAAAGAAACCATTCAGAAATGCCACTTTGTATTCTTTAGCAAAAATATTCAATTTAATATCATCATTAACCAAAAGATCTTAAATTATTCAATCAGTGTGACTAGAGACAAGTTTCCTCAGAATCTACAATAGATTGATGAGTATAACTTTTCTCACTGTCATACTATAAAGGTCAAACCTTTAATAAGCTCACTGTGTTTTTGCTACGTAAACCATTTGCACATTTTATGAACGATTCATAATAAAAGCTCAATCAAGTTCCAAACTTGATCGTAGTAAGCTATGAACAATATTAGATCTATGGTCTAATGCTAATTTCCGGAATCGATATCAAATATCGATACCACTATAAGTTATAGGATAATTTTCTTTGATAAGAAAACAACAGAACCATTAAGTATCAAATACTTTGCAAATGATTCTGACATCCTATAGCACTTATATGGAAGTAATAAAAGGGTATTTTCATCTTATTAATTATGTACTTTCATTTATAGTTTATCACCGTATTTGACTTCAATAAGTCAAGTCTTTTCTACAATAGTCAACATCCAATATTACACACTAAGTAATAAATAATTTTATTACTCGAGATCGTAGAAAAGATATTCTATCAAATAAAATAATATTCTATTAAATAAAATAAATGATAAACTTCTACTCGTACCTTCCGAGGCGCAAGTAATATCAATATATAACCAATATACAAAAGATAGATTCAAATCTCAAATATTTCAAGATTCGAATTTTTCTACTTATACACATCATATACGTAACTGTAGAAACTAATGGAACATTAATTAAAATGATGATTTAGTGTTACTGGAGCATATCCCCAAGAGTATTGAAACTAATTCGGTAACTCTCAATATCAAACGAATCAAATCGCATAAGATTCGATTTCTTCCACTAACCAATTCCATCAATATGGAATCGTGGAAGAATAAATTGATGTAAGAATTATATTCTTCGAATAACCTTAGAACAAATTGCCATAAATTCATATGTTTGATCGTATCAAACATCTTTGAACAATTCAAAGACTCACGATGAATTTTAAAGATACAATTTTTAAACTTCAGATCGAATATCTTTGAACCAGTCAAAATATTCTATCCGCGTTTCATCAGAAACACGTAACTAAGTCACGACAGTTCATTGACTAAGTTACGAAGTAAAGAAAACTACCTTAAGCAATTTACAATTCATTAAATTACATACATCCAATGTATCAATTTAATAAATTTTATGTCCAATACAGTCATTGGTTAAATGAGATTTAGTCACCTTCCGAATACAATATTCGTTAAATGGATAATGTGGTTGTGATCTCATATCAGACCATCCTTTACCATATGGAATAAGCATCCAATACTTAAGTGATAAAATCTCATAAAATAATGTTCTAAGTTATTTACTTAACCGAATATTTTTCTTAATGTTTATCTATTCGTTAATGACACCACTAGTCGTTTTAAAATATGTAACAACTGTTTACAAAGAACAAGTAACTATCAAATAGTCGCAAGTTCTGATATCAAATATCGAAACAATCATCAACAATTTTAAATAACTAGACGGGAGATCTGATATCCAATATCTACAGTTGTCGTATTATGAAAATCAGTATTTTCTATACACAACTATACGCATCTTCTTTTCTTAGCTTTATTATTTACTTTCAAATTATTTACAACATTTGCAAATAATCGAAAAATAAATAGTGTCTGGCACGTGACCTCTGAATGTCACTAAAACCAAGAAACGTCATTATTAGATAAATAAATACCTAATAGGGTTTTCTTAATGCCAGTGAAGAATCTCGAGACATGAACCAATTCATGTCAATCTTTACTGTAGAAGAAACTATTCTGTCTAGAAGGATTATATCATTATCTATTCTAATCTAGAACCAATTCTAGAGATCTGCAACCATAATTGAAGTCAGAAAACATATATTATATGCATGCAGTGGATAAAAGTTTAATTCTATCAAACTAATAGAATAAGGAATAACATAAATGACAATTTACATAATACTAAACACCGTATAAGTTAAGGATTTTTAACCTAGCAGTGCATCCCACTACTTTACGTAATACCGTAATCCCCAACGGAAACGAGAATTCAATAATTAAATTGAATTCCATAATGGGAAGTGGACCCTATGAATATATTTTGACTCACAGCTTTGGCACGTTCTCGCCTACGTATATCATTAGGTAGACAACTCATTGTCAATCACACTCACTGTGACTCCTGGGTTCGGTACCTAATCGTTTCTCGTTATGACAGTTTTGGCACGTTCACAATGATCATATCAAGGTTAAACTTGTCATTGACAAACTCAAGCTACCGATGTAGTCCTGACAGCTTTGGCACGTTCAGGATTTCCACTTTCACTTGAATTTGTCTCTTATCATATAAGTTTTACCGACGCAAATGAACTACCTTCAACCATAACTGCACAGCTTTGGCACGTACAGCATAGTATCATTAAAACATTTACATCCGTATTGACAAGGCGGACTAAGAAATAAGTATTCTTAATATTAGTCACTTTCTTAAAATCTTATTTAAACGGGGATTTTCCAACAAAAGATGCTATTACTTTATTTAATCAAATTAAATAAACCATGCATATATTAAGTAATGATTAAATTAAACATTGAATTTTAAAGGGCTAATCATATCGGCTGTCCAGGATCAAACTTGCTCTGATACAATTTTTGTTGGGGTCAAATCAGGGTGGCGCAGCGGAAAAAGCGTTGTTCGGGCGAAATCGTAGTTTAAAAATTTTAAACTTACGAATAAATTATTTAATATCCAATATTAATAATTCATTCATATTTTACATAAACATATTTATTCAATATCATATAACGACATAAATAATATAGAAACACCGCGAAACTTTTGCGAAAATATTTTTTCCGCAAAATAGCATAAAACGCGTTTCCGGCCGAACCGACCGACCAATGCACATGGGGAGTGCCCAGGTCAGCCCCAAAAATATTTGGACAGTTTTTGGGCTGCCTGAACAATGCCCAGTTCACTGTTTGGGCAGTCGTTACCTCGTAACGTCGTTTTTCATTGTTTTCACGTATTTTCACTCCGAAACAATTTCCGATGAATAATTTTCTTGGGCAATTAAAATAAATAAATTTATTCTAATTACTAAATAAATAAAAACTGAATTTTTATCTGAAAAATCTGATTTATCATTAATTACTATTAGACCCATACACTTTGCAAATTAATCATTTTGGTCCTTAAATTGTCAAATATATATTTAATTGATTCCAAATCAATCCCAAAATAATTTATACAATTTGCAACATAAACCAGTAACTTTTCCAGAATTCCGAAACTGCCCAGATATTTCCAAAATTACGAAAACAGCCCAGATTTTGTATTAATTACAATTTGGCCCAATTTGTTCAAAACACATCAAGATCAAATCCAATCAATCCCAAATTTGACATACATCAAATATACATCAAATTATATGATATATAAGAAAAGCCTCAAAATATGAATGGGTTTAGAACCCTAATTTCACAAATTACTCAAATTGGACAATTTACATTAAATTGACAAAATTCAACACTTTAATCATCCAATTACCACACCAATCAAGTCTCACCATCATGAAATTAATCAAGAACAATTCTAGGTTAATTATGAATGGCTAATTAACTCTAGAATGACAACTTTAACTTTCTAATTAATTTATTAAGCTTAATTACAATAATAAGCAAATAAATTAATCATACATGCTTAACATCCTCAAACAAGCTTCCAACAAATTTAATTACAAACGTAAGAGTAGAGAGATCATTCTTAGCAACACAATTGAAGATGAGAATAATAGAAACAATTTATATCTTGATGAAAATTGAAGAATACTTACAAAATTTCCAAAAATTAAGCTTTCTCCTTTTTGATTTTCCTTCAAATTCTCTCAACTCACTTTGTAATATTTTGTTGAACTTGTGTAAGTATGAAAAATGAAACAAAACAATTTGTTATACAAATTCCACACATGGCCGAATTTGCAATTAACAAAATTAAATAACAATTATTTTTATTTTTTTCAAAAATAATTGGCACGAGTTTTGCAAAATTAAAGTTAACACTTTAACTTTAATAAATCAAACAAAATGTGTTCCAATGGCATCATGCCATTTCCAAGCTTTAATAAAGCAAATCATTATAAAAGATATTTACTTTATAATAAATTTAATTATTTAACAATTAAATAATAATATAAATATCTTAAATATGTACTATATTTACAATAAATATCTCAAATACATATATTAATGATATATATCAAAAATCACATTTGATATTTTATTAATGTGTATTTAATAAAATCAAGTATTAAATACAAATACACATTTATTCGAAAATGACCTTTAGGTCCCGATTGCATGTATTTTTCGTTTAACCGTTAAACGAGTTATAAATAATCAGTATTATTAATAACAGTTGCCCTAGTGCTCTACAAGTATATTTCATTAGTGAGACTCTCTAGATTCAGGCATATCTGTCACGAAATCCAATTTCGTGTCCATAATTCACCCACCCGCAAAATATGACGACCACGGATAAACTCACTGAATCATACAAGTCGAGGTCATTGCATACGTATAATCCCTCTGTCACAGGTATCCGGATTATCCCAGAGATATAAATATAAACGTCAAATCTCTATAGGAATAATCTCGTCGACGTATCTATTAGCAATCTCTAAATAACATTCGGAACTCACTTCCAAAGTATACTATGGCCATAGAATTAACAGATTGCTAATCAATTATGGACTACATATGCTCTATACACATAACTGAAGGATCATTTCTTGATACTCACATGATATCATGAGCATGAATCCACACCCAATGAACATGCGGAGGTCTGATCTAAATAGATCGATGACGTGACTGCCATCAAACTGTGGAGGATAGCTCATATATCCATAATGGTACCTCAAGTCAAAGAATCACTATGCTACTCAACCCGAGAAGATTCCTATTGACGTTGGTGTACCATCTATTAGGAATTATTCGGTGAGTCGTTCAGTGTTTATCAAATAAACACCTAAACGTCTATACGAGTTTCCCAAGACTCATGGTTCATTGGATAAATCATCGGACCAAGTCTAATATACGACATGTACTGGTCTCAGCGGATTTTACTAACCGACCCGTTCTAACCGACCCGTGTTAGTAAATCTTGACCAGGAACTTAATTTAAGGATATACAACTTATAGTGACACTTACCAATGTCAATTACAAATTATGTTGTAACTGCGCATTACTTTGTAAATCCTGGGGTCTTTGTCTAATATATATACATATCATTAAACCAGATTTAGTTTCAGTCTAATCAATCTAATCAAAATTATATCAAATATGTATATAAAATACAAGAGGTGCTACCATTTAAATTAGTAATATTATGGAAAAATATATTGCTCGTATTCATGAATCGGACATAAATACGATCCGGATTGACGCTGAGAGCACCAACCCTAAAACCTACAACATCTTCAATACATAGGGTTTCTTTGATACAACTGCAAAACAGCTCAAAGCCACTTTTTGGTTTCCACACACTAACCCAATCCCCTCTCTAGTGAGGATTTTCAACTTCTGACCTTGCTTATAAATTCATCGTCATGAGGGTAACTCACACCCTGAGCGTCTCCTCGATAAAAATATCAGCACCAACATGGTTTTCAGAATTCTCGAGGCCTCTTTATAGTCATTACCTTAGGGCTATTAATCTGATAGTAATTCTTTCTTGCATGTTCGAATCCCTGGCAAATGTTCTTCCTCTGACTATATTAACATAGGCCTCTACTCCCTTCATTGTCTGACCCTCATGGTTTCATGATCAATACACTCTTGAAGGTATCCATTCCTCACCAGGTCTTCAACCTTCACCTGTAAATCTCTACAGCTCCTAGTGGCATGTCCCCTTGTATTATGATGGGTAAAATAGGCTTGGTTATCCTTTCTCTCCACTGGGAGTCTATTGATTGCAGTGTACGTCATGCCCCCGGTAACATATACGACCTTGATCGGATTTTCTTCCACTGCTAGTATCGATCCTGAGTTATTGGCCTAAACTCCCGCTGCATCGAGCCTAATCCTCTATATCCACTGCTAGTATCCTGACGATTCTCCTGTATTGGCTTCTTCTTTACCTGAGCAGCTCCCCATCGGGCTATATACTTTTCTTCCTCCAATAACACAAACTTCCTCGCCTACTCTAGGGCCACGACATAGTCTGGTAATTCCTGGATCCATAGGTGGGACCACAATCTCCCAAACTTTAAGGCTCATTTAAAGCTCTCTAATGTCTCTGGGGACTTGTATGCCCCGACCTCCAATACCAAGCTGTTGTATCTGTCGATGTAATTCTTCAACGACTCGTCATCACGCTACTTCATCATCCTTAATGATTCGATTTTCTTCCTTGTTGCGGATGATCCTTTAAAATGGCATGCGAAAGACTTCATTGGCTGTGAAAAACAACTAATACTCCATGGATTCACGTTTCAGAACCATAAGTTGGTCGATCCTGTAGGGTTTTCTAGGTCAAACCAAGATCATATTAAGCATAAAATGGTGTGAATCAACAAAGTAAGATAGCGGAAAATACTCACTTTGATCGGCTAAGGATGTGTAGAGTTCAAAACTTTTGCCTTTGAGAAGTTGCTCCAAGCTTCTCCTTTGATGTATGTTGAGCTTCCAAGCATGTCCTTGAATTCCAAACTCATGGATTAGTGTCCCTAACACCTTTGAATGTGTGCTAGCACTTAGAAAAAATTGCAACAATTTATTCTTGTTCTATGATAGATTCGGCCAAGCTAAATGGGAGAGGAATAAGATGAAGTTCACGCCCAAGGCATGAAGTTGGGAGAGAGAGAGTGATTTTGTGTAATAATAATTGATTTCCAAAAAACAATTATCATATACCAAAACCAAACTTTTGGTATTAGTCATTCCAAATGACAAAGAGTGTAAAATAAGCAACCACCAACTTCTATCACCATAAGGGAAAAAGTTGACTGGTTGATGTGACTTGTGGGCCCCACTTTAATTCAAAATCCGAGTGGGCCCGCAAACACATTTCGGGCTCGGGTTCGTTAATTCTGAATTAACGAATTTTCCGTTGCGACGTAATTAAATCAAATTTAATTAAATAATTATGCCTAGCAAAATTACTATTCACGTCGCTCGCGAATTAATTCTAAATTAATTCGTTCGCCCGAATTAAATCTAATTTTAATTTCGTTATGAAATCTAATTTCATTTAATATATCGAATATATTATTTTATCGATTAATTCCAAATTAATCGTTCTCTCTCTTTTTAGTTGAATTTTATCCTAGATAAAATTCTCGCAGTAATTAATCCTAGATTAATTTTTTCTCTCTTCTAGTTAATCCCAGATTAATAATGTTCGAGTCATACGTCATCGGTAAATCTTCGAGAAACGACCCATGAGATCCCTGGATATGTTGGCAGTAAATCTGGTCATCGGAATATCTGAATACGTGCGTACCCGGTACCACGTTCTTACCGATTTACAAGACATTGCTGGCTTCTAGCAAAGCACCGTGCCTACCCAATTCTCCAGAAATATTCTTTTAAGGAATATGTAATCTATATCAGGCGTAGTATACGTAGTATTGCGTATAGCGATCCAGTATCAGATGTCACATGTTAGGCCTAGGGCTGGAATTGCGTATAGCGATCCAGTATCAGATGTCACATACGAAGCATATATCGGATCTCTGATAACTAGTCTCTATAATCGGATAATCATGACCTAGTCATATTATCCCGATGACTGCAGTACTAAAGAGTACTAGTTTTGTATCATGCGTGATCATCATCTCCATATGACTTGAGTGATACTTCCATCTTGACATCACACCAATACACTACGATTCTCAGTATACCGAGAAGAGGCGTACACAGAACCTGTTAAAGCCCTAGACGACCAAAACCAAAGTATATTGATTGTCGCAAGTATTAGCGATGCAAGTCTTAGGTTAAGACCAAATACACCTACCCTGATTCGGATTCCCATAGACACATAGTCATACTACCAATGGGATTCCGAGGGGTCTATCCAGAGCGAAGCTGTTTCCGTACCATCGGTAAACACAACCTCCTATTACACTTGCATAAGTATCCAACACTTAAATATATAAGAACTATGTCGTTATGCTCCCACAACGCGCACAAGTGCAATACTAGTCTATTGTGCATTATCGATGTCCAGTCTTGATAATACTACAACTAAGGATATTTAATGATTAAACCTTAGTGGATTAATATTATCTTATATCTTATTAATCCGGAACTAATCATATGGACTTTTATCATTTATGTATCTTGGTAATCCAATTACAAATGATAAAAGAGCAATTTCCTTTGTCACATAGTTAATTTGTACAACAACACCATGTTTTGTACAAATAGTGATGCTATGGGTCATAATTGTCCAACAGATCCCCCCAAGGTTAGTGGGAACACCTTGCAGACTACCTCTCCGACCATGCTCTGGATCTCAATGAGCAAAATAAATCTTTCAACATGGGATTTAGGGTATGTGTTACCCTTGTAGATGTATAACGTGGGCATGAAAAACCTATTTGGGAACTTTGCCTCCAGCACCTCTTTGGTGAAAGGGGACGTTGTGTCTATATCTTGGTCTACTAGAACACCTCCTCGCGTGCTCTCCTCTCATTTCCTCATATCCTTCCGAAACTAATGCCTTATGTGGCTCTCGGTGTTCTCATGTCTTCGACCAAGGGCTTCCTCATACTCGCTTCTCCAAGCGTGGTATCTCTATCTTAGTTTCTAGTCCAAAGATTAAAGGTTGTTTCAATATTCTTTAAGTACATCAAACGGAATGTTAGGGCTTCGTTTGCACAATAGGCCTCAGTAACTGATCCTTCTGGTCGCATCTTATTTCGTACATATTGTTTATACCACCCTAATTCCTTGAAATATATAGCAATAAAACTAATATGATATGTAGTCATATATATATGACATGAATTAATATTTATGCACAAGAGCTTACCTTTATATGGGGTATATCCATCTGAAGTGCACATGATCTTCTTCTTGTGCTTCTGTGGGTAAATCAACTGCCTGATGAACCATTACATAAAAAACTACAGGTGGAAGTATCTGTTCCAATTGACAAAAAATGAGGACGATTGCTTGCTCAAGTTCATCAATCATCATCATGGTTAAAGTACTCTGACATAATTGTTTGAAGAAACCACATAAGTCCAGAATTGTGTTGAATAATTATGGTGGAAGGAATGCCCACGTGAAGAAGAATTTCCATAAGCACATCTTTCTATATTTGATGCAAACCCATCGGGAAATATTCTGTTTTCAAGCATTCACAAAATGAATTCCTTTCAGCAGAAGTTAGGACGTAAGAAGCAGGCGGTTTGATATAGCCTCTATGAGTCGATCGGAAGTGTAAATCTTTGTGAATTTTCATATCTTGTAGGTCCAAATATGCATTTTCAGTGTCTTTTATCTTCCCCGGAATGTTCAACAAGGTGGCAACAAATTTTTGCATATATTTTTCTTAATATGCATCACATCTAAATTATGTCGCAAACTCATACTCCCCCAATACTCCAGCTCGAAGAAAATGCTCATTCCCATCCAATTCAACTTTTCAGGTCGACGTCTACGATATGCATCTTTATTATTAGGATGCTTCCCAGGAGTGGTATTTGTTAGTCTCTTATGTTGGCATATGTCAAATCTAGATAAATTATTAGGCATGCTTCTAGGTTCTAGATGACCATTCAATAATTTACTTCTCCTTCATAGATGAGTAAGGTCTAAGAATATTTTGTGTCCTATATATCCAATCTTTTTCCGCAAATGTTGTGAAGATGTATTACTTGCACACAGGACATGTCATGTAACCCTTAGTACTCCACCTAGATAGAGAACCATAAGTTGGAAAGTCATTAATAATCCACAGTAATGGTTCATGAATTTGGAAATACTACCCAGTAACTACATCATAGGTATTTACATTGATATTCCATAATGTATGTAACTTTTCAATCAACGGCCTCAAGTAAACATCAATATCTTTATCGGGGGAATGAGGACCCGGTATAAGTAATGAAGAAACATGAAAGAGTCTTTCATACACTTCTACAGTCGTAAGTTATAAGGTATAATTACCATAAGCCACATGCTATAAGAGTTTTACATGTTTCCAAAAAGATTAAAATCATTATATGTGAGGCCTAACCTGACATTACGAGGGTTGACGAAACATGGGTATATATCATCAAATTTTGTCCACTCAGTTGCATTAGCAGGGTGTCTAATATGCCCTCATCACCAATTCTCTTATCATGATACCATCTCATGTCAGATGCGGTGTGACGTGACATAAATAATCTTTGTAGTCTACGTGTTAATGGAAAATAATGTAACACCTTCTGAGACACATTCTTCCCAGTACCATAGATCTTATACCAATTTTCTCTACATATTGGATAATTCTCGAGGAATTCATACTCTGTATAAAATATTACATAATCATACACTAAAAGCGTGTATCGATTCATACCCTAATCTAAAATCATGCATTATTTTTTCACCTCATAATATGATTTTGGTGTACCAGCTAGTAACATTTATCCAAGCAACTCTAATATCATATCAATGCTTTTATTGGTTGTTCCATTACTTATTTTAATGTAGAGTAACTTGACAATAAAGTTCAAAGTCGACATGCCAACATCATCAAACGGTATCTTTTTAGCTTCTCAAGTAATTGAATAAACATTTTATGTTTGTCGTTCTCCACCAGATGTGATGTTTCCCCACCAAATGTTGAACTTTGCAAGTCATGCAAAGAAGTAATCATATCATTATCATCATTTTCTTGATGATGCTCGTGATAACTGGTACTAGCTTCTGAATAGGTATACTCGGAGACAGAGTTGTAATTTCTGCATGATAAACTCATGTTCGATAAGTTGCTGAAATTCTCAGCATATATAAGTGATCCATAAATTTGGTTAAATGCTTCATTCTCCTATTCAAACAGTTATTACATGGACAATGCACACGACCTTCCACATTAGCAACTCATTTTGCAACTTCCATACTCAATCTATTGGGCACACTTATCCAACTTCTATACATATCAACAAAATATCTACAAATATAATAAACTCATAAACTAAAATACATACCTTAATTAATTAGCTAAATTCATAAACTAGTAATTACTATAATATTAGTTATTTATTACATAAAACACATAGCTTAATTAGCTTACTATCGGATTGTGGGTGAAAATGATGAAAATGTGTATTTTTTTTACGTTGGTATTGAAAAAAATGAATAAGAAGAATGAATAGAAATTACAGAATTGGGCGTGGGCTATTGGTTTTTTTACTGACTTTTTAGCGTCGCTGGTATCAATAGCGACTCTAAATGTATGACATATAGTGTCGCAATATATATTAGACGCTAAATAGTACAACATTTAGCATCCAAAGTATCAGTTGTGACACTAAATTATGATTTTTTTTACGTCGAAGTAGAATATCGACGCTAAAGGTTGTAACCTTTAGCATTGAATACAGGTAGCGACACTGAAAAATATGACATTTAGCTTTGCAATCTACATTCGATGCTAAATGTTATATTGAGCATCTAAAAATTTAATGTGACGCTAAATGTTAATATTTTTTGCATCGAATGTCCTGTTATGATAAAATATTATATTTTTACCGTCGTTTTACCTTGTGACGTAATATTTTCAACTTTTAGCGTCGCAAGATTTTGGCGACGTTAAATATATATTTTGTGACAATTTTTTCGGCAATGGTGAAACTTTAGACACTAAAGAACCTGTTTATTGTATTGATAACTACCATAAACATCAATTACATAAATTATGTTAGAGATTGAACTAAATAAGTTTTGTATTTCAATTTTAATGAAATTTACAATGTCATTGCCTTTATATAGGCAATATATGAAAGTAAAATAGGAAAGAAATCATACAAATATCTATGGTAATAAAGAGAATCAGAATTTGGGGGATTCTTCTTATAATAGGGAAATATTATTTCCTTAATATGGAGATATTATTCCTCATCAATTTACATCCTTAACACCCCCTCAAACTCAAGTTAGTGGAATAGAAGCAGACTTGAGTTTGGAAACCAACTCACGAAATCACCCTGGGAGTTGAGGTTTGGCAAAGAGATCAACAGGTTGATCATCGGAGGAGATTTCATGAATGTGGACAGTTCCTTGATCAATATGTTTACATACAAAGTGACAATCAGTTTCAATGTGTTTTGTATGCTCATGGAAGTCATCATTTTGTACAATATAAATGGCAATTTTGTTGTCACGGTAGAGATGTGTAGCATTAGGATGAGGAACGCACATGTCACCGAGAAGCCATTGAAGCCAAATGATTTCTTGGGTAGCATAAACAACTGCACGATATTCAGATTTAGTAGAGTGCCATTTATGTAACATAATAAATGAAGAAAAACTCCATAGTGAGCATAGTGAGGTGCTAACATAAACTGACTAACAACATGAATAACATATGCAATATCGGGCTGGGTAACTGTTAAATAGAACAAGCTGTCAACTACTATTCGTAGAGAGTACATCTGAAATAGGAGTATCATCGAAAACTGTAAGCTTAATCTGAGGATCAAGAGGGAGTAAAGGTGACCTTGAAGTTAGTCAATCCTGCCCGAGCAAGTAAATCAGGGGCACACTTAGTCTGAGATGTATAATAGCTAGTTTGATCAGAGAGTACCTCAAGACCAAGAAAATAATTGAGATAACCAAGTTCGTTCATCTCAAAGTGGTGTTGAAGAGATGTCTTAAGATCATAAATATCATCCATATCATCCCAATGATAATTATATCATCCACTTAAATATGCATGGCAACAGGCCGGGCTTTGCTAAGCCCGGCCCGAGCCCGGCAAAAAAAAATTTGGCCCGGGCCCGAAAAAAGCCCGGCCCGGGCTGTCATCGGGCCGGCCCGGTCGGGCTCGGGCTCGGGCTCGGGCCGGGCTTGGCCCGGGCACGATTTCTATATTATAAAAAATTATAAAAATAAAAATTTTATTATATAAATATATATATTTTATAAATAAAAATATTTATTTATTTATTTTAAGTCCGGACCCGATTTTTTTATTATAAAAAATTATAAATATAAGAAATTTATAATATAAATATATATATTTTATAATTAAAAAAATTTAATTAATTATTTGAAGCCCGGGCCGGGCCGGGCCCAGGCTTTTTGGGTTGAGCCCGGCCCGGGCCCGAGCCCGAGTCGGGCCCCAATTTTGAAGCCCGGCCCGGGCTTTTTTCACCTCGGGCCGGGCCAAAGCCCGCCGGGCCGGGCCGGGCCGGGCCTCGGGCTTTTTTGCCATGTATACACTTAAAGGAGAAGGATATAATTGTGATCTGCCAGTGTAGTAAAGATGTTGAATCATAAGTACTAGATGTGAAACCAAGTTGATGAATAGTGGTACTGAACTTCTCAAACATGCAGATGAGCCTCTTTAAGACCATATAATGCTCCACGAGGTTTACACACTTTGAGAGAGAGATGAGGGTAGTCAAATGGAGGTTTTTTAAGTAAACTTCTTCGAATATATCACCATTATCAAATATATTCTCCACATCCATCTTAAATAATTTCCATTAGCGGAAGGCATAACATTTGAAATTCGTCGAATTCCAATGTGAATTTGATATTTTTTTTTTTTTTTTTTGAAAATGATAATTTTTTTTTTTAAGTATGGATGGTTTTGATAATGATAAACAAACCTTTCCATGGGTAATGAATGGATTTGGTTTTTTTAAAATGAGGTTAGATAACTAAAATAGATTAAAAACCCTAGTAATGGCTATTTAGGAAAATGACCGGCGTAAACACACACGTATAACGCAAGCGCACGTATCGTTCAAGTAGTATAAAAATATCGATCCCACGAGGACTTAATTTCTACTGTTGTTATTAATTATTGATACTATTTATTTACAAATATCTAATTGAGGGAGAAGAGAATGATTGCTTGATTGATTGGTTGATTGTAGATTTGCTAATTAAATAAATAAATAAAAAGACAAAAGAAAATACTAAGGAAAATAACAAAAGACACAAAGATCTAGGGTTGTGAATCATTCTAATATCATTTAAAAGATGAAGTGGTTATTTTATGTTTGTGTAATAAATCAGTTTACTAACCTGGAACACTAAATTATGCAAAAGCCTCTGTCGATGGTCAGACACAAATACCCAGTTTAACCCAATTGAACCATATGTCTATGTCAACCAAATTATCTGGATTCATTAAGTGTAAGTTCCAATTATGGCTACCATCGCCCGACAGGTATATTCCTATCCTATAAGGAAATCTATTAAAGGGTTATCTATCCTCAAGGAAGATCGTGGGCTATTAAGTCTAAGGCTGAAACCTAAAATCCCTATGTCTTGTTCATTTTAGATTTACCACATCAATCTTATTGGTGATCAGACAACAAGAAGCATTAAGCTTAAGACTTAATAAGTAAACCTTTAAATTACCCAAACTATAAAACAACCCCTTAAAAACCGGTGATATTAGAATTCATCACAACCCCAGATAACTAACACATAACTAGGGCTAGTAACAACTTAAAAGTAAAAGACATAAAGTAAAAATACTGAAAAGTAAAAGACATAAAGTAAAAACTGAAAAGTAAAATAAAATAAAATGCTAAGGTAAAAGGAATTACTTTTACTACTACTAATTTAGATATCTCCCATAAAATAATATATAAACTTGTGATATTATTTTACCAACCGACCAATCTGGCGGTATCCTGATTAAGTCAAATTAAGTCCAACCAGCCATATAGGCGGTAATATTTGTCCATAATCCAGCCATAAAGGCGGTACCAAAATAAATTTACCAACCGACCAATCTGGCGGTATCCTTGATTAGTCAGGTTTAAACCAGATTAAATTGAATTGCCAACCGACCAATATAGCGGTATCCTTTATTAATCAGTATTTTAAATAGTGAATATATTATTTTTAAGGGAGATTAATCTAAATAGTAACAGTAAAAGAATTACCTTTCACCCTAGCTTGGGAAATTACCTCCTCATTACTGAAAAGTAAAAATTGAAAAATTAAAGAAAGAAAAGTACTGTGCGTAAAAGTAAATTGCGGAAAGTAAAAACTGAAAAGTAAAGAAAAGAAAGTGCGAAACTGAAAATTAATTACTGAAAACTAAAAATAAACAAACTAGATACAATCTTCTTATTTATTCATTAAGAATTTCAAAGAAGAAAGTATGAATTTTACAAATGAAATGGCTTGGTATTTATAGGCAAAATTTTGCCACCATCAAATCATCAATCAATTTCTCCACCAATTACATTATTAATTTCTCCACTAATTACTCCACCAAATCCATAATTGCTCCAATAATTTCTTATCTTGTTTGGTGTTGATTTGATAATTTTTATTAATTATTAATTAATTAATATTTTGCTTTGAAAATGATTGATAATGACTTTTAATAATTACACTCCACACACTTCTGGATGGTTCATCAATTTCGGTCATGAAATCATCAGAATTCGAAAATATTTTCTCTTTCAAAGTTGTAGATCTTTGAGTCTTCTTTAATCTGGCACTTGAATCAGCTCAATCCGATATCTGCGTAAAAAGTTATGCCCAACATACGACAGATGTGCAAAACTGGAATTTCCAAAACTGTACTTCGTCAAAACGCCCTTTCAAATTTCCAATCTCCAAAATTAATATATCAAGTCCAATAATTGCCCTTATTTGATCCACATTTCGTCCTAAGTGATTTCATTGAGTCCCGATATTATTTTATCTGCAAAATAAACTAAAACACATCAAAACATTCATCAAACCCGAGAAACTAAACAAAATATTAAGTAAAAGGGGCGGTAATATTGATATATTTTCCGCTCATCAGAAAACAACCCCTAAAATTTACATAATTTAGCTAATTTCCCTGAAATAACTCGGGGAGGTGTTTGCAAATACGGCCATACTCTCTCTAAATGAGAAGACTCCAAACCTCACGGGAGTAGGTAAAAAAAAAATCGTTAAAAGCATAAAATAAGTAACTTATATATGCAAACTATCATTGCATCAAAAACTATAAACAATTAATCAAGATTGACAACTAATTATACATAACCTTCACCACTCTAAAATTACATATCCATCATAGATTTATTTGATAAAAGAAAAATTAAGATTCTCTAAACAGGAAGTTGCTCTGGGACATCCAATGCTTTCTGATATTGAGGAGCATTCATAGCAATATTGACTTCGAAGTCTTCATTCAAGTAAGACTTGCAGACAAAGTAGACAACTGTTTGCACAACAAGCCCAAAAAGAATCACCAGCAACTGCAAAATGGAGCAGACGATTCCAATCCCAATTCTGATTCCAATATCAAGCGACAAGTCATGACGAACCACAAAGTTCTCAAATGTTGCATCAATCGCAACTGAACAAACACTAAACACAATCAGCATGCCCACTGCAACCCCAAACTTCCCTTTTATCAACTTCTTGCTCTTTTTCATGGCCTTAATCCCATAAACATTTGCTTCCAAAACCGAAACAACAATACCCAAATGAAAAATTACAGTAATATAAACAGAACCCGCCAAGAACAAGATCAATATTACAACAGCAATAATAGTTAAGAATCCTTTAAAAAGAAACCCCATTATCGAAACCAAGATTGCTCCAAGAATGTACTCATATAGAAACACAATGCCAAAACTTACTAAATAAGTAATCAAAACTTGCTTCCAAATCTTTGGTATTGTGGCTATGGCTTTCTTGAATGTGACATCTTTGGAAGTGTAATTGCACAAAATGGTATAAACAACCGTTGATGTACAAAGAAGCGAGAGAATTAAAATGAAAACATAACAAGCGATTTCTATTAAAATCCAATACGCTTCCGATTTGAAGGATTTTACTTTAGAGAAATTTAGGTTGGAATATTTGTAAATATTGAAATCTGAGGGTTCTAAAGAGTCTTTTTTTTCAAAGACTTTAGGAGATAGCAAATGGAATGTTAGGATATTGGCTTGGAAGATTAAGGAGAGAGGGATTATTAAGGCTAGTGAGATTTGGGTGAAGATTTTTTTGTTTGAGAAGATGAGCTTGAAGGTTTCTTTGAGGATGCCAAAGAAGCCAAGAAGTTTCATTTGTTGTCTTGTATCCATGATCTGACTTGAGAGATGGGAATTAAAACTTTTCTGAAGAAATATGTTAGTGGTGATGAAGATATAAGTGAGTGTAAGAATGAGATGTTATATATAATAATATATTTTGAGCAAGTGTTCTTTGGGCTATTATGAACCATGGCCTAAACTACCAGAGCTTTTGGGAAACTGACATTATCTTTTTCCCCGCAAGTCTCTTGAGAAAGACTTGAGCACTTCAGTTTAGACAAAATGTTCTGAAAACCATTAGCGTAATGGAGAGGAAACTTCAAATTGAAGAATTTATTTATTATTTTTTTATAATATGAAATTCATTCATAATAAAACATCATAAAAGATATAAATACACAACCATATCAGCTCAAATATAATACTTAAGAAAAATTTAAGACTCAAGCGTAGTCAGGATAAAACTTGACAACGTAAACTTTATGCATTATGCAATCCTTATAACTAGACAAATTTCGAATTCATACTTAATTCTAATAAAGTTCTAGAGAAATTACGGGTTCAACCTAATTTCCAACCTCTCGACATGAGTCGGTGAATACAAATTTTACAATTAAAAAGGGAAAAGGCAATACACACAGAATAAATAAAAATTATTACAACAACTTAATAAAATTATTACAAAACAAACCTCAATAAATCTAAAAAAATCTCTCTGAGCTCGTATCTATCATTGAAGTAAAAATTTAGACAACAATTATGGTTTAAATTTTACCTTAGCATAAATTTTTAGATCAAGCAGTATTTTAATTGTGTTAATGGATAATAACAACTTGACAAAGTCAAACATGAATAACTAGTTTAATCAAAGGAAAGTTGAATTGAAGTCCCACACACAAGTTGCCCAAATGGGACGAACCACGTCCCAGTGCCAGTGTCCTTTAGGCCTTTGCTTCATCTGTAATTAATGAAAGAGCCAAAGACATTCAAACCAAATCCACCTAATGCCACCAAGAAGCCAGCTTTTTGTTTTCATTTAATTAAGAAACCAAGATATTCAAGCCCACTTGTGGTTATAGGTCACGCACACCTCAATAGTTGGTCTAACATGAAATTATTACTAATTGTTATTATTTAATAACACCAAATAATTAACTTAATAATTTTCAAATGAAATTATTATTAATTATTGTTATTTAACAACACCAAATAATTAACAACAATTAATTTCCAACAAGTACGTATTTACAATATTATTATTATTATTTAATTTTAAACTCACACAATAGATAAAGACTTGATCTCACACCCATCAAGTTTACCTGGGTGCATGAGAACACCGAATTACTAGCCCATGTAAAGCGTGTCTTATAATATCTGACACATATAATATCATATTTAATTGATTTATGTAAAGTCCGTCCAATTAGTCATTTATTATCCACTCTAGTAGTCCAGAGATTGGCCCAGCAATCTGGTCCCCTAAACTCTCACAGTTTTGTTTTTGGCATAGGCTCAAGTCCGCCCAACAGTCCTTTAACCAGTTGAGGGAATCCCTTAATTGTAAGCACATTTTGAAGATCCCTCCCAAGCAATGTGTAATACTACAATTCAATCACAACTAGTCCTCATTGGCAATATGTCCCTCACGTCCTTGTAAGGTCCCTCTCAGACAACGTGACCCTCATGTACTCGTTGTCACATTCCTGGTTGGGATCTAGTTGTGATACCATTTGTAAAGCTCGGGTCAATTAGTAATAGATTGTCTACTCTAGCAGTCCAGTGATTGGCCCAGTAACTTGACCCTGTGGGCCCTCACGTTTTTATTTTTATCATGGCTCAAGCCCTTCAAAAAGCTAATAACTAGTGGAGGAGGAAATCTCGTACTTATAAGCGCATACTCAAGATCCATCTCAAACAATGTGGGATACTACAAGTTAAACTTGTGAATTTATGAAGTAAACTTGTTGCCTAATTGGTGAGCTTGCGCGTTCAGGTTTAGAGCACTAGTTATTATTGAAGATTGTTAATGAAATAATATTTTCTTTCTAATTATTATTATTATTATTCTTCATCATTCATATTTCACCTAAACATATTTATTCGATATCAAATAACGACATAAATAATATAGATACACCGCGAAACTTTTACGAAAATATTTTACTGCAAAATAGCATAAAACGCGTTTCCGACCGATCAATGCACATGGAATAGCACTTGGACAGTTCGTGGGCTGCCCGAACAGTGATCAACTCACTATTTGGGCAACCGTTATCCAGTAGCGTCATTTTTTTTCGTTTTCGCGTATTTTCACTCCGAAATAATTTCCGATAATTATATTTCTTGGGAAATTAAAATAAACTAATTTATTCTAATTACACAATGCTCAAGAATAGATTTTTATCCCAAAAATCATATTTTTCTCATAATTATCGTGAGACCCCAATAGTTTGCATTTTGATCATTCAGTTCTAATTTGTCAAATAAAAATTTAAGTGATTTCAAATCATTACCAAAATGATTTATACATATCATATACAACTCACAACAAAAATCACCAATTTCTTGCAAATTGCCGAGAACATCATCAAGTTTGGATTTTGATCAATTTGGTCCAAAATTGTTCAAAACAAGTTTAGATGATTTCCAATCAACACCAAATGATTAGTATATCTTATATACATCCTTATACAACACATATATGAAAAGCCCTAATTTTGGTTTAGGTTAAGAACCCTAATTTCTCAAATTAGTCTAATTAACAAAATTAACCAAATTAACCAAATCTAATACTTTAATCTAATCTCTACAACACCAAACAAGTCTCACCACTTTGAAACAACTCAAGAAAAATTCTAGGTCAATAATGAGTAGCCTAACAACTCTAGAATGGCAACAAGATCATCAAATGATCAAAAGTGTGTTTATACACCATTTATAAGTATACTTCGTTAAACACGCATGCATACATCTTTCATTCATGCTTCCAACCATCACAACACAAACACAAGAGAGTAGAAAAACTTAAGAACAACACATGTTGTAGCCATAACAAAAGGAATAATTTTCCTTCTAATAGAAAGGTTGAAATACTTACTGAATTCCAAGCTTTCTTGGATTTCTTCTTGGTTTCTTCTCTTTTTCTCTCAACTCTCATTTTGTTTATTTTTTTGGAGGCTTGAACTTTTCAAGCAAAATGAAAAACAAAACCTTTAAATACTACTAGGTCATGGCCGAATTTGGTAATAGAATAAAATAGATATTTTACTTTTTTAACTAATTAAAGAAGCAAAAATCAATTTGATAACCATTTTCATAAATGTAAAAGTCAACATTTACACTTTAATCATTTCCTTTAATAAATATCAACTTAGATATTTTATATTTTTAACTACTTTAATTATTTAACAATTAATAATTATTTAAATATAAATATTCAAATATAAGTATTATATTTACTTTAAATAATCCAAATACATATATTAATGATATATTCCAAATATCATAATTTGACAATTAATTAATGTGTATTTACTAAAATCAAATATTAAATACAACTACACATAAATTAGGAAATGACCAAAAGGCCCCCTATGCATGTATCTTTCGTTGAATCGTTAAAAGATTTATAAATAATCAATATTATTCATAAAAGTTGCCCAAGTTCTCTACGAGTATATTTCGTTAGTGAGACTCTCTAAGTTCAGGCATATCTGTCACGGAATCTAATTTCGTGTCCACAATTTATCCACCCGTAAATTATGACGATCACATATAAACTCGTTGAACTATACAGATTGAGGTCATTGCATACGTATAATCTCTTCGTCACAAGTATTCGGATTATTCCAGAGATATAGATATTAACGTCAAATCTCTATAGGTATAATATCGTCGACGTTTCTATTAGCAATCTCATAATAACACTTATAACTCACTTCTAAAGTGTACCACATATCCATGGATTTAACGGATTGTTAATCCCATAATGAATACATATGCTCTGTATACAGAACTGACAGATCCTATCTTAATACACACAGGATATCATGAGGATCAGCCCACACCCAACGAACAGGCAGAAGTCTGATCTAAATAAATCGGTGACGTGGCTGTCATCAAAGTGTGAATGATACCTCATATATCTACAGTGGTATCTCAAGTCAAAGAATCATTATCCTACTCAATCCGAGAATATTCCTATTGATGAATCGTTCAGTGGTTATCAAATAAACATCTATTAGGTAATCTTTGGTGAATCGTTCAGTGGTTATCAAATAAACATCTACACGTCTATACGAGTCTCCCGAGACTCATGGTTCATTGGGATAAACCATCGGACCATGTCATGATATATGACATGTACTGGTCTTAGCAGATTTTTAGTAACCATCATGTGTCAGTAAATCTTTGCATCAATTATTTTTGATAATATATATCTAGTAGTGACATTTCCCAATGTCAATTACAAGTAACGTTGTAATTGCGTACTGCATTATATATTATCAGGTCTTTGTCTAATATATATATTATATATATATATATATATATATATATATATCACTAAACATGATTTAGTTTCAATCTAATGAATTAGATCGAATATATATAATAAAAGACAAGAGGTGCAACCATAAATAAGTAATATTATGGAAAAAAATGTATTGCTCGTATTCATGAATCAAACATAAATACGATCCGGATTGGCGCTCCAAGCATCAACCCTAACATTGTTGACTGTTTGCACTGAGAAGATCACCATTTACTCCCCTCTTCTTGATAGTGCTCTTGTTATAAGTTTCCTTATACCAAATATTTCTTAAGCTATTAAAACTTTTCTTGCTCTCTCTTATATTTCTCTCGGCAAATGCTTTCAATATGCTATATATTGCATACTCTTTAGTTCTCGGTAATTAATTGAATTTCCCAGTGTGTGTATTTTAATGAGTCTCCAAGGGGCGTGGTTTGGTGGTGTAGGGTTCAAGATCTCACCTTAAGGTCCTGGGTTCGAATTCATGGAGTGCGTTTTTTTGGAAGAGCCTGGAAAAGCCGGTTTTACTGCTCCGCTTAAACCCGAAAAGAATGGTTTGGCGGTGGGGTTTTCAAAGATTTAAAAAATATATATTTTTTAATGAATTGCTTGTACAATCACTACTCAGAGGAGCAAGTGTAGCCAATTCATTAATGAATTGGAGCAAGTGCAACTAATCCTTTATAAACATCTATTTAGCGTCTTGAATGGAGCAAGTGAACCAAATATTTTTAATTAGAGAGACATAAAGCTTAATTATTAATCAACATTGGTAAAGCTTACTGAGTAAGTTATAGGGGAGTGAGGGTGAGACCTTAACTCTCTAATTTATGGAGTGTAATGGGCTCACCCATCAAAAGCCCATAACAATTCCAAAGCTCGCTCTAATATCTACACATAAAATAATATAGAGTCCAACCCACTTTATTAGATCAAACAATTGGGCTTCACAGTTTCTATTACAAAATTAATTATCTTAGCACTTTATTAAAACCAGTATTGCAATTAATAGAAGTTCATAATTAATATTAGAATAAAATATTCGAAAATTCTCCCACTTTGGCAATATCAATTGTAAATGTTTTAATGCTAAGAATACTTTATGGATCCAATATTAGTTCAGAAATAACTCTAGTAAATCATTCCATCCAATAAGATCATAGATATAGAATCATGGTAGTACCTAAATTATAATGCAACATAGTGATGGAGTTGGTGTTTGGAGTGCCAATCTGAATTGTATATTTTATTATTTATTAATAAAATAACTATATTTTTCATTTCATACCTTATTAATGGTATTGTCATTATGCATATTAAATTGATGTATAGATATGCTAAGAATGACATCGACCTTAGAATAGTTTTGACACTTGGTGTAAACTAATCTTAAAGTAATATTCCTAGTCGTTGGTTTTGGAATACGGTCGAATTCCTATAACCTAGAAGACTAGCACATGTCGTATATTAGAATTTGAGTTTCAATGGTTTAACCCGAAGTACCATGAGTTTTGGAAACTCGTATAGACATGTGGGCATTCATTGAAGCGAATACTAAATGACTCATAGGCGATTCCTAATAGTTGGATGTACACACCACCGTCAATAGGAATCTCCTCGAGTCGAATAGCATATATAATCCTTTGACTATATGATATCATTGATTTTGTGTGAGATCCTCCACACTTTGATGCCATATATGTCAGAAACCTTTCATGTTCTGACCTCTAGATGTTCATTGGGTGTGGACCGATGCACTCAGTAATCAAGTACGAAGCAAGATATGATCTGTCGGCTCGTACGTGTACCATAAGGGGTTTAGGTATCCATGTTAGTAAAGTCAAGATTCTTAAATCTTTGGCCAAAGTCGATCACCTAGGGTGGATCGCATCAGTGATGAAGAATCGTGGACATGTCGACATGAGATGTGCGCCTCAGAAACTTGACGGTATATTCTATGTTTCCTAATCACAACTCGAAAAGCCTACAACAGAGGGATTGTTAAACATATGTGATGAACTCGACTTGTATAGTTCAGAAAGTGTTGGTTTCTAATTAGGTCCCAAGAATCATGAAATCAAGCACAAAACGCATGAATACACAAAGGAGAATGGCGGAAACATACTCACAATGAACGGATCTTGCGACGCGAAGAACACAAGCCTTCAAGCTTCCTCAAAAGCCACGGCAGCAGCTCCCTTTGGCAATGGACTGCACGGTGGTGACTGGTTTGGCTCCTCCAAGAATCAGCCATTGAAGACCTTCATTGAAGCTCCAAGCTTCAAGCTTCAAAAATGATTACATGCTCAAGTGTTCACTGCCCTATCACCTTTGTATAACTCAAGTGTGTGCTAGCACTTCTTCTTCTTCTTTGTTTTTCGGTCAAACCAGAAATTGATAAGAAGAAATCGGCTCCAAGCCTGAAAGAGAAGATGAGGGAGAAGAGAAGATTTTCCTAGAAACCGTAAAAGATGAGAGAGAGAGGGAAAAAGAAAAAAAAGTGTAATATGTTTTATATTTTCCAAAAATAATAAAACCATTTACCACTTTTCAATTTTCAAAAAGATAAGCATTAAATGCTTTTTTTCATCTCACATCACTCAATCAAGTGACAACTTGTCACATCACTCAAAGTGACATTTGATTTGACACTTGATGTGACTAACGATTTGACGCTCGATTTGACTCGCGTGCCACATTCGAATTCGAAATACGAATGCGCTCGCAAATAATCTCGGGCTCGGGTTCGCTAATTTCAAATTAACGAATTTTCCGTTGCGACGTGTTGGAGTTTCTATAGGTCCCAAGATCAAAATCCAAGCATGAAACACAAGCGAATACAACGACGAAGTTGCGGAATACTTACATCGAGCGGTTGAGAGACGATTTGGGCAACAAATTTTGAAATTCTGCTCACTGCCCTCTGCTCATGTGCGCCCACTGCAGCAGTTTTGGCTTCTGTTTTGCGCCATTTTGAACATCAAAAACGAGCTCCAAGCTTCATCAAAACGTTCTCGGCTCATGGGGGGACTTCCCTATCACCTTCGCATTGATCTCGGAGTGTGCTAGCACTCTTGTTTTTGCATCAAAAACGCACTTGCTTCCCTTTACTGCTCACTGTTTTTGCCTAGCCAAAACAGAACAGAAAATGCGTGAAAGAGAGGAAGAAGGAGAAGAAGAGAGAGAGGAGGGAAAAGTGTGTGTGTTGTATACGGTTTTTGGTGTTTTGATATGCATCAAATGCACTTGAATTTCATTTAAAATCATTTCAAACACATTTGCTTTAAATGCCAACCACACACATCACTTAAGTCATATCAAGTCAACTCAATCAATCAATCTAATCAATTGTCACATCACTCAAAGTGACATGATTTGACGCTTGATGTGACGCTAGATGCGACTAGCGATTTGACGCTTGATTTGACGAGCCGCTCTCGAATTCGAAATGCGAATGCGCTCGCAAATGATCTCGGGCTCGGATTCGCTAATTCTAAATTAACGAATTTTCCGTCGCGTCGTAATTAAATGATTACACCTAGCGAAATCACTATTCACGTCGCTAACCATTAATTCTAAATTAATTCACTCGCCCGAATTAAAATCTAATTTTAATTCCGCGTCGAAATCCAATTTCATTTAATATATCAAATATATTAATTCCTCGATTAATTCCAAATTAATCATTCGCTCTCTTTAAATTGATATTTTATCCCAGATAAAATATCTCCGCAATTAATCCCAGATTAAT